>JAYMTP010002763.1:0-18723 GCA_036897365.1 Geranium brycei
ATCGCGCCTCCTGGCGAATTTACGGTTATACCCACACGGAGGAAGCGTGGACAGAATTTTTTGGCGTTAATCTTAGATGCGCGCGATCGCAGACGTGGCAGATCTGACGGTTATATATTAGTTTGGACGTTTAGACATTTTGGGTGAGTTTGTATTGGAGTGCATCCCCCCTATATATATCATGAACCTATTACAAAAGATTCAATCGAGATGTTTCATCGACTCACCTCCGACGATGGATTCAACTCCGACCATGGTTTCATCTCCGATCATGGATCTATCTCTGATCTCAGACGTTGCTGCCATTTATTTATTTCACAATGAGCATAATAGTTTTCGATAATAGTCATTTATACACGATTTGAGTATATCAATTTTGTGATTGTTGGACAATTTCATACTAATGACATAGCTAAAGACCCTAATTCCCCTGTTGACCAGTTTCTTCTTGATATTGTTTTGTTTCATTGCCACAAATCTCGGCCGTCCCTTTTCTTGGTCCTCTGGCTACAAACCGTTCTAACATTTGTAGAGGAATGTAAATAACAATTTGTGTAAATTGCCCTTTTACACATTCAAAAGTTCAAGACTAAATTCATATATATTAATATAATGTTAGTTGATAGTTTGTTCTAAAATTATCATGAACAAAAGTAAATTGAACTAATTAATCTATTTATTATAAAATTATCATATTTTAAAACTAAATTAAGTTCAATCAAAATACTTTAATAAAATTTCAATAAACAATAATTTTGGATCAAATTAAAATAATATTGAGATATAAATGAAAGAAATGAAATAATTTTGAGATATACATGATATAAATGAAATAATTTTGTTAATTTTAAACAAAATTACACATTTTACAAAAAAAATAAAAATAAATTAATATCTACTTTTTACTATAAATTTTTTTTACATCTAAATTTTATAAAAATTAATAGTTCACTCCTATTTTTTTCAATTTACATTTTAGGTACATCAAAATGTTTTTTCTCCCTCATCTGTCTCATCATGTATTCTATTTCTTCCCGAGTCTTTGTTACTAGAAGCGCACGTTTTTACCGCCGTATTGTATCTCCTCCCCCTCGCTCCCGCACCATTCCGGCTCTCTGTCGCCGGTTCTTAGTCCGTGAGCCCCCATTTGCTTGTGGTTGTGGATTCCTAAACGCTCCGTGTGCGATCCCAAGAGCTTTTTGCCTTTTTATTTTCAAGGGTTTATCTCAAAAGATAAAACGCAAGGTACAGAACCCTACGAGTTAGGGTATGAACTGTGGCTTTTGTTGAACTCACTCGTTTTAATATGATACTGATCCCTGATTACCAACGGACATTCGAATTTGGCAGGTTTTGAACTCGATCACTTTCCTCAAGCTGAATCCTAACTCGTGACCCACATTATGCCACCTAAAGTACAATACGAGCCCATCAAGTTGGTGGCAGTTGATAGTAGTGACGATGAAGATGGTGGAAGGAAGAAAGGGCCGTCGAGCAAAAAGACACCACAGGCCAGGCGGCGTCAAGAGCAGCCGAATTCTGAAGCAATCCCCCCGGCTTCTTCTTCAAATCAAGCACTTGAGTGCAGGAGTTTCTGGAAAGCTGGTGGTTATGAAATTGGCCCATCAAACAAATTTGGGTCCACCGAAGGTTTCCTTCCGTTTTATTGTATGTGTGTATGTCTGCGTATTAGTCGTAGTTGACTTGGGACTTTTGGTTTACAGGTCAATTGGAGCACGCTCGTGTTCATCCCAAGTTTCTTCATTCAAATGCCACTTCCCACAAATGGGCTTTTGGAGGTAGATTTAAAGGCATTAAACATTTGTGCCCTAGTTGTAACAGTGATGTTGTGGCCAATATAGCTCTTAAAACTGTATCTGGCAAGCTTGATTGAACGCCCACTTTAAACATTTGGGCAGTTTGCAGGAATTATTTTTGTTGTAGTAGTTTTTTGACGAAATGGGTAGTAATTAGGATGTTGAGAACTTAACACCATATATTTGGTCAAATTGGTGAACATGGTTCTTGCTAGGATGACAAACTTATAGCAGGTGACAGTGATCCCTTTGCATAAAGACATCTTCGAAGCAAAACATTATGTAATGAAATATGCGCCGCGTCCTTAAATTACTAGGTTGTACTTCGGCTTCTAGTGCTTTTTATCGGTAGACCATGTGCTTGTGGAGTTCTTAGTATTGGACTGGCCAAATGTAAGGCACCAATGTTTGGAATAGATGTGAATGTGCTTAAGAGTGAAGAACATTTACATATATTTGACATGAATTATTTTCTCTTGCAGCAATTGCTGAGCTTTTAGATAATGCTGTTGATGAGGTATGTTCTAGACGTCTTCCATGATTTGCCACATAAATATGGCATTTTATTGTTAACCTAGCATGAAATGTTGGTTAGTTTTTTTTAATAATCAATAAAAGGATATCTTAATTTTGGCAAAACGCAATTGGACTTGCTTGAATGCTTATGGTGTCAAATCAGAAAGTAAAGAAGACAATGACCCTTTATTCTGCTTACGTTGTATATGTTAAAGTGTCCTACAATTGAAGAATGTGAATTTAGTGACCACCTGATACACTAGTTGGGCCTTCCACCTAATAGTCTTAGCTATTAGTTTGAAGTTTAACATGGTATCAGAGCCTGGTTTATGTTTGTGATTCGTTCTTGTTAATATATTCTTGGTAAACATGTGAGACCCTTTGTCAGTTCAACCTTCGTGTAGGGAGAGTGTTGAAGTGTCACACATTGAAAGAATGTGGCTCTCCACCTAATAGCTTAAGCTTTTGGGGGTTTCTGACATTTCATATTTCAATTATCAGGGTGATGATGTGTTTTGACATTTCGTACTTCAGTTATCAGGGTTATGAGGTTTTCGTACTTCAGTTATCAGGGTACATTGAAATTCTGTGTGTAGGAGGCACAAATTAAACCCTTTGCTTGTGAACCATTGGTGTGCAGAGTTGGGTGAGAGTAGTATGGAATGCTATGGGGTTCTTTATGAGAATGACTTGGAGAAAGTACAATCATGTTTCCTCCTTATGCTTTGCATTTATGCTTCTGTGGTCTTATGTACCAAAGTGTTTGCCCAACCTCTAAGTATGACTGTACACAAAGGGTCAAACATCAACCTATTTTGAACCATGAGCAAAGCAGTTTTTATGAGCTAAATTATAATGTGAAACCTTTCTTCAAAATTTCTATTCCTTAGCACTACCTTTTAGGAGATTGTAAGCAGATTATTACATCTTTTATACAATCTATGGATAGGTCACTGGTGGCACTATCAACTTTCCGAGGATAGGATCCTTGCTATTCGTATATCTATGATATTAAGGCAATTCTGATATTGATGAAGGACGTCTTCTTGATTGCATTTCATCTTGCTGTTCAAGTCGTTGTACACCCTCCCTCCATAAGGATCTTAGTCACTAATTAATTTAGTAATTAGTTGTTCTTAGAAACCTTTCTTCAAAAAATCAATTCCTTTCCACTACCTTTTAGGAGATTGTGAGCAGATAATTACATCTTTTGTACAGTATCAACTTTTCAGGATAGGACCCTTGCAATAAGTATATCTATAATCTTGAGGCAGTTTCGGGATTGATGAAGGATGTCTTCTTGATTACATTTCATCCTGCTGTTGCAAGTCAATGTACACCCTCCCTTCATAAGGGTCTTACTCACTGATAAATTTAGTAATTAGTTGTTCTCTGTATTCTTGAAATAGGTTTTCATTTTTATGTATGTACATAAATGTATCTGTACACTCAGGAAAAATGAAGAATAATGCAATGCTTCTTTGGAAATGATGTGGCTGTTACTTTGTGTGTGCCTGTTTTCCCAGATTCAAAATGGTGCAACTTTTGTGAAGGTTGATAAAATTAATGTCTTGAAGGATAATTCTCCAGCTTTACTTTTCCAAGGTGTGAAATTGATGCAAGTCAGGCTTAACTTTTCTAATTACTGCAAGTGGTTTCATTCAATGACTTATATGATATAGAAAAATCATAACTCAAAAACGTTCTTACAGATGATGGTGGTGGAATGAGTCCTGAAGGCATCCGGAAATGCATGAGCTTGGGTTATTCATCGAAGAAGACAAACACAACAATTGGGCAGTGTAATCTTCCCAATCCATCTCCCTGTTACTCTTTTCTTGTTTGCATGATAGCACGTTCTTGTTTACTTGATCTTTAATTTGTGGTACCTTCCTTGAAATGTGATTTAATTCTCAAGGAACCACTTCTATATCTAGGAAATCTGTTTTTATACCCTAATGCATTTGGCTCTGAAGTTTCTGATCTCGAATTTGTATTAATAATGGAACATTATAAAAGTGTACTTAGGATAACCAAAAAAGGTTACATTTTTCAGGTTACATTAATCAGTTAGGAAGTTTATTAAACGGAGAATCATCATGGATGGAGCTAAGTACATGTACCAAAATCTACATGTTACATTAGGGATTTTTTACGTTCGTTTTTAATCTAGATGTCATCTTATTTTAATGGAGTTAAGTACATGTACCAAAATCTAGATGTCATCTTATTTTAATGGAGTTAAGTATATGTACCAAAATCTAGATGTCATCTTATTTTAATTGAAGTCCAGTTAGAAATGGTTATTGAATATTGTCTCTCGTGTGCCAAGATTCGGGTTGTCATGAACGGTAAGCACTCAGGGTTGTCTCAGTAAATTATTTTTACAACGAGTATACATTGCCGGACCAAGACTGTCAGATATGTCTTTGGGAATATCTTGTTGGGGCCACCTATTAGACATGTTAACATGTGAAAATAGTTTGTGTGCTAAAGGTTTTATTTGTAATTTTCATATTCAAATCCCTGGCCTTCCCAGACACCCCTTAGATTTGTCTTAAGTTATGCAAATCTTTACCTGGATCATTCTGGCCTTCAAGAAATTATTTTAATGAAACTACTGCAAATCCTTTTATTTTAGATATGTACTTTAGTTTCCTATAATTATTCCAATTCTGTATGTCTTCAATCAGTAGCTTGTAACATGTTTGCAAACATATTGCCATCTGAAAGAAATACATTTTCCAGATGGTAATGGATTCAAGACAAGTACCATGCGACTAGGTGCAGATGTTATTGTTTTCAGTCGATCCAATCAAAATGGGTACTTCCTGCGCATTTCCACCTTTGTTGGTTCTTATTACGCACTTTACTTGCCTGTAACTTTGAAACATGTTGTAGAATGAACTGTCTCCAACTGCATCGTTAATATTTATTATCTATAATTCTTTATCTAAAAATTGCTGCAAGTTTAAAAAATGTTCTTTACCATGCGTCTTCCACCACTGTATATACATGTTCAATTCTAGATGGGAGTCTGTTGGTTAGTCTGTAAGTATTTCTTGAAGGAACCTATGCTGACAGGAGGTAAGGCGGAGCTTATTATGCACTAACCTTTACTACATTGATTAAATATAAATTTTGGATCTTGGCATAAGCTCTTTGTTCTCCACATAGGTACTTTGAGTGTATTGCCATTTGCAAATTAGTTAGCCCTCTCTTTTATTTGAAGGATAACCTCAGTAGATACTGTGCATCTCATACATGTGCATAATGTTTTGGGTAGAGTACCTAGAAGTAGTCTTTCCTTTCTTCTTGGGATCACCTTGCTGCAGAAAGCACAAATTGGGAGTCTAAAGCTGCATGATTTACTTTGTTTTCTTAGTGGGGGAATCTCAAGAACTTAATCATTCCCATGTCCATTCTTTCTATCTGTGATTGGGCAAGCACGAATGTTATTTTGAGGTTGTAAATGAAGTTAATACAAAGTTAAGGGAAGAATGAGCTTAGGCATTTGAGTTCACTTGTTATCCACCAAATGAATTCCATATCTCCATATTAAAATTAGAGAAGTGTTTGTGCGGCTGGGAGATGAATTTCAATTTATTAATGTCACTGTATTTTAATTTTCAATAGACTGAATGCATTGTTTGGATTTTTAGTCTTGCAGAACAGAATTGTCTGTTCTTGCCAAAAGTTAATTAGTTATATCTATTCTCCTGACACTTCCAATTTTATCTACAGCAAAGCTACCCAGAGCGTTGGGCTTTTATCTTATACCTTTCTGTGTAGAACTGGGCAGGATGACGTGATTGTCCCCATGGTAGTTTTTTTGTACTGTTTGCATTCTATTATTATTTGGTTTTTGAAACTATGGCGATAAATTTCATCTCCCGACTGATGTGCTATTATTCACTTCTGCTGCAGATTGATTTTGATGTTTCTGGCAATTGGGCAGAATCAATAATATATAGTTCACAGGATGATTGGTCTACTAATTTGAAAACTATTCTTGAATGGTCTCCCTTTTCATCAAAGGAGGATCTCATGTTACAGGTTATATGGTCGTATTTAGTTTACTTTAATATTACTGTATGTAATGTATGCGTGTTTGCTGAAGGGCATTTTGTTGATATCCCTGTAAAGAATAATCTCCAATTGTTTCTGGCTTTTGAAACTATTTCAAATTGTGCTGTCTTGTTTTATTAATAATATTGTTATCTCTTTCTCGACGCCCAACCCCCCAATGTCATTATTTTAACTAGTCATTTTGGTTTCAACTGCACCCTTCAGATTGTATTAAAGAGATTTAATGATGCCATAGATACTATTTGCCAATCACTTTCATTTTACATGAATTTGGGATTAAGTCTTTCTTATTCTTATACTTGTACCAAACAGTATGGCCAGAGTAAGTTTATTAGTTTAAGTTACTTCATAGAGCTCAAGTTTGTGAAGTCATATAGTTTTGCAAATTGTTATCATCATCTCCTCCTATTTGCCTAACCTTTCAAATATATCCACGTTATCCCATGAGCCCCTGCCTGATAAGATCAGGTTCTGAGTTGAACTTGGGACCTATGGCTTCACCCATTCTCAAACTCAGTTATTTCTGCGAGTGTGCAACTGCAACTGCAACCTCAAATTCATAACATTGTAAAACCAGATCTTGATTACTGTTGCGTCGTTGACTTGTTCATTGCTGCTGCAGGCAGCTGTCACCACATAAGTTAAAATAAAATACTTGAAATACTATTGAATATCATTTCTTTGTGTTTTTTGTATACATTTTCTATTCTCCCCTGCCGATTCATGTTTATGGTTTATCTGCCAGTTTGAGGATATTGGGCCACATGGGACAAAAGTAATAATCTTCAATTTGTGGCTGAATGATGAAGGTGTATACGAATTGAGTTTTGATGATGACGATGAGGTATGTTGTACACAAGCAGTGGTTGCTCAACCTTTACGCAAGGTTGCTCTTGCGGATCAGTGTTAAACTCTATATTTGCGATGTGTTATATTTAGAAATCAAAGTAATAAATATCGAATGCAAGTAGGTATACTACTAGCATCCGTTTTTATAAGGGGTTGTTTCTTGTTTTTGAATAATTTAATTAAAATATGTTTTCAAAAATATTTTACAGACACTTCTCTTCTGTTCCCTGGATGTTCCTCAGTTTGTTGTCCCTTCTAAGTAGATAACCCATGTTTAATATTTTGCAACAAAAAAAACAAATATAATGATGATCTCTTTGTAGTTTTTACTCATTTTCTTGCCATTTATTTAAGGTAAGATAAAGGTATATAAACTCCCAAAGAAAGCATATATGTTTTGTTATAGTAATTTAAAGAACTCCTATAACAATTTGCCTCAACGAAGGGAATCTAAATCTTTGCTATGGTAACCTTGTGTTAGGAATCCTATTCCTATTAGACAAACCCTATTTGAAACCTTTTAGTATTTGTATTAGTTTGAGATTATGATTATTTTGTGTTAGAGTCCTTTTAGTATTTGTATTAGTGTGAGATTATGATTAGTTTGGGTTAGAGACTTTTTAGTATTTATATTAGTTTGAGATTATAATTAGTTTGGGTTAGAGTCCTTTTAGTATTTGTATTAGTTTGTTCGTTGGGATTATGGTTCAAGCAGGCTATAAATACCTACAGGTTCCATGAATAAAGCGTTGAGAAAATTATTAGTAAATTGTTCTGTTTGAGATCTTGTGTTCTCTCCTAACGAATGGTAAATCGAGGTTAGAGCTCTCTCATTAATTGAGCTCAACTATCTATCTAAATCAGCTCATAACCTGATCCAAAGCCGGGATCGTAACATCTTGTCACTTTCAACTGCTGAAGCTTATGGGTCTGGAGCCTGCCTAAGTTGCAACTAACTTTAGAGGATGGGTCATGGGTATATGTGCATGTTTGTTTGGTGTATCTGGGGGTACATAGTTGTTGTTTATAGTGTTGTATAATTAAGTTCAGTGGTATAGAGTAGGTTTCTTCTGAAGCCATATGTGATTTTACTTTGATCTTTAACACAGGATATACGATTGAGAGATGAAGCTAATCGTGGGGTCCAGACAACGACATATAAAAGAGTAGTTGAACTCCAAGCCCATATTTCTTACCGGTTTCGTTATTCATTAAGGGTAGCCTCCAAATTTCTAACTTTTTTGTGCTTGAGTATTGTTTTGTGCATCCAAATCATACTAATTCATGCATTTTTTTCTTAGGCATACGCTTCAATTTTGTACTTCAGAAAATTTACAAACTTCAAGATCATATTAAGAGGAAAACCTGTGGAGCAGTATAATATTGCAGATGACTTCAGATATCCAAAGGTCATAACATACAAGCCCCAGTTAGGAATTTCGGCGAAGGAGGTACCTTGCATTATATGCACCACAAACTCCAATCTTCTTTTTTTTTCTTCCACATATTTTTTAACAAATTCAATGTTAACTAGATGTATAAGAGATTTAAACCACATTGAATTTGCTCTCATAGTCAAATAACATGTTTGTACTATACCCCTGAATGGCATCACAAGCTGTAGGAGTTGCTAGACCTTGTCATAAGCAGTTAGGACACATGGATATGAAGTATACTATAGAAAATTTGGAAATGTTTTCCATTTGGATGCAATAATTGTGAAAAGGCATGTGTGTGTTTTGGTGCTACGGTTCAAACTTTTTTTTACTGCCATACATTATGTCATCTAAATTTCTGCATGCTAGTATCTGGTCTTAATGTTCTTCGCTTTATACAGTCCCCTACCAGATAAAACTATTATTTTGTGAGTCATTTGCTGCACATTGCTTTGTATCAAATGCTAACTAATTAAATGGGATACAGTAGCATCAATTTGCATTTATTGAGACTCTTTCTTTTCTGTAGTTGAAGCTGCTGTTTTCTTTTCTTATTGTCATTCATTTTGCTTTTGATATTATCGTATGAGTTTATATACTTATAGCTTCACTGCATCTTCTTTTATACAAGCTATCTTTCAGTTTACTTTTATTTCAGTGACATAAAGGTAATACTGTTTGTTTAAGATTTTTGGAAATTTACTGGCTTGAATACATAATGATCTATAGGTTTGGACGCAAAAACTTCAAAGTTATATGATAAACTTTTAGAATACTAATATCTTTCCCCCCTTTTATTAGGTGGTGGTGGAAACAACCATGGGATTTATCAAAGAGGCACCTGCATTAAATGTTAACGGCTTCAACGTGTATCACAAAAATCGGCTTATCAGAGTAAGTTCTGGCAGCTGAATTGAAGTTTTGAGGTTCTTTTACTTCCCAGGGAAACAAATGAACTTCAAATTTGAATTATCTGAGGTGAAATCAAATTTTGGCCACTGAGAAAAATCAGTTTATTGCAAGGAACTTTATGCATGATGTTGTGCTTTCTTTGCCTCATGATACCTGGACAGTATCATATGAATCATATTACTAATGCAGTGAGTTTGTTCTATCCCTCAGCCTTTCTGGAAAGTAACAAGTGATGGCACTTCAAAAGGTCACGGAGTTGTTGGTATTACGCTTTTCCTCTGGATTCTCTTTTTAGACATTATCTTGAAGTTTTCAGTTCTACAGTGCCTTAGTACTATGATATTGCAGGAGTGCTTGAAGCAAACTTTATAGAACCTGCACATGACAAGCAGGATTTTGAAAGATCATCTCTGTTTATCCGACTTGAAGGCAGGCTGAAGCAAATGATAATGGAATACTGGTCTGTAACTTCTTTCTTGTAGAAATTATGAACTAGTATATGTGGAAAGCATCAGACGTCTAGGATGTGTTTTGATCCCTTGTCAATGAAATATTTTGATTTGTTCATATTATTGAAGCTGTCATGTGCAGAAAGTTTCAATTTAGACTGTCTCATCTTTAAAAGCAATTTGAATGCCATGAACTGAAAGTACATTCTTCATAACCATCATGTTGAAGCCTTAAGTTCTATCTGTTTTAGGGAAAATTGTAGATGGCATGAAAATCATAGCCTTTTCCTATCATTTCATTGTTCCTCTTAATGACAGTTTCATTTGTTCTTTACTAACCAGAAAAGGACTACCTTGTAGTTATAATAATTACAGGAGATGTTATTATTTTTGTTTTCCTTAAATTATTTTTCCAATGTTAATGAGGTTGGTCTTACATGGTTTTCATTGGGTGGAGTTTGTATGGGCAACAGGTATGGCAACTGTCACCATATGGGATATCAGACTCCGGGTCAGAAGAAAGTCCCAGTTGAACCTCCTCCTGGATTTTCACCTAATTTACAGAAACAGCCGCCTTCTAACCAACGTGCTGTCGGTGTGCCAGCTAATGTCCAAGAGAATATGCATATGATTGTTGATCTCACTGATAATGTAAGTGATATGAAATGTCGTTCTCTCTTGTATGTACCCACAGCCCATTGCAGTGTAACATTTGATAAATATGGTTGCAAGGACATACAAGATCAGTTGTTTTGCATTTAATACTGGTGGACGCTAATAGGTTCATGGCCTCATATCTGGTTGCTCATGGAAATCATACCCCAGAAAGACTTGTTATTTGTTGAGAAGTAAAAAGAGAAGTCTCACATCATTTAGTAGAGAAAAAGTATACGCTACATATAAAGGGAAGAGCCAAACCTTATCTAACTAATAGTTTGACCTTTTAGCTGTGGAGCCCGACCCGTTATTCGTAGCATGATTTGAACACTCTTCAGCATTGTTCTTTCTTCCATCTTTTGGGCAGTCCAGCATGTTTATATTGCATAGCATGTCCTAAATGTGCATATGCATCAATTCTTACCTCTTTGTTTTCTTGATTCTTATAACAAGGGAAGGTGAGGGGTGCCAAACAAACTACTTCTATTTCCATTTCTAAGTGTTAAAATTTGCACTGTTTGTAGCCACACACTTGTACCCATGGATAGCAGCGATGTTGAATTTCTGCTTCCCTAACTATATAACATACACACATTTGTCACTGAGCTTCTCGCTGATGACAGGCCATCTTGCACTTATGTTGCTTTATTTATAAGACTATTATATGAACCATATAGTAATCACACAGTAGGGCTGCACTAATTGTAGTTTTGGTTAAATGACATGTGTTGCAGGGGTCCGGTGATGGAGTTGCACCAATAGATGGAGTAGGGCCTGTATCAGTTAATCAATTATGCGAAGAGAACACACAGTTATTCATGAGGTAAGTGCTACATATTTGGCCTAGCATTCTGGAACTATTCTGTTGACATCCAGGCTTAGATGCATTTATATCTTGGACTAAAACACATGTTCTTTTGCTTGTCGTGCCAAGGTGATGTATAGATAATTGCTTTAAAAAGAAAAACAACCTCAATGTATGATTTAGAACAGTAGGAAATACACTTCCAAGGTATCAGTCTGTAGGTATATTGGGCTTCTGCAAGGGAGGAAAAATAAAAATGATGTCTGATGGTTAAAGCAAGGACTGAAACTTGAGCAATGTTGAGATACATATAAGATAGGTAAGTTGCCTAGACTCTCACAATTAGCTTAGGAAGGTCGAAACAATCCATCCCATTGTAAATATCGTATATTACATAAAGTAAATAAAAAGGAGAGAGAGAGAGAGAGAGTGATACGGTCCCGCACTTTGGATCCGGTTATGGGTCTTGTGTTGATAGGTGGGTTCGTCAGAGAGAACACCGATCTCTAATGGAACAATTTACTAATAATTTTCTCAATGCTTTATTCATGGAACCCGTAGGTATTTATAGCCTACTAGAAATTCCAACTAATAACAGAATTCATCTAGAACTAGAAGTACTAATATCAAACTAATTCCAACTCTAATCCAAAACTAATACATTAATTAAAATACCAATTAGACTATTATTCCCAATCACATTAGGACTCGTACCAGAGAGACATCTGCACTGAAACATCTGAATCTCCCCTCACATAATCGGCGGATCCTTACTTCCTTTGCGGAATGAAATGAAGAAATAAGGGTCAACAACTTTTTTTTTTGGTATCCTAACTTCCTTTTTTCTGATGTCCATTAACACTGTTAAGTTCTACTGTTAAAATCTTCATTAAATCAATAAACTTATGTCATTGGGTCAAGTGGGTTGTCTTTGGTGATGCACTCCAACGAGACTCCCTCTTTCCGGCTATACTCCTTTCCAACGAGACTCCACAAGTGAGGGTTGTTTTTGGTTTTGGGATTTTGGAAGTGTCGTCATGTTCCTCTCCACAGTGGCTCTGGCTGCTGGGAAATTGAGGCGGCGAAACAGAGCATTTGTCAACTCTGGTTCTGTTGTGATTCCTGTGTATCGGAACTGTTGTAATGCGGCTCTGGTTCATTTGTTATTCGAGTGACCCTAACAAGATGCTTGTCTGCAGGTGTGATGAATATGCACAGAAGGAGACTGAGTTGAAAAAAACTGTAAGTATATCCGGTTCTGTGTGACCTATACGCTCCCGTATAATTGTAGATCAGTCAATACTATGTAAATTGTGAATGGGTGAACTAATAACATGCCTACAAATTTTGACATTGATGGGAACAAAATAGGTTGAGGAGTTGGAGAAAGAGTTGGAGGAAATGAAGGGGAAATGTGCTTTGCTTTCATCTCATCTTGAGAAGAAAAGGAAACTGAAGGTTATGGAACAGCAAACTGGAAAGACCTGATCTGACAACTACATACACTATGGCCAGGCTAGAACAGAACAATATGATGATATATAATTTAGTACATTTTGGAGGGATAGATGTCTTTTGACATTACTCGGGTGAAATATGTAAATCCTTTCCATGTAATTACGCTTTCTTTTCCCAAACTTCCTGGTCTTCGTTTATATGGGTATTTATTTTAGCTATTGAAGGAAGAATCGAAGCGAAAAGAATTGAATTAAAATTAGACCAAACTAAATTTTTATCGATTTAGTGTTGATTTATAAAATGAGAATTGATAAAAAAAATCGAACTGAAAATTGATGGATTTTAGACATGACTCATTTTAAGCGATCCTTGCTCAAAATATGAGAATTTGTTCAAAGAAAATCTAACTGAAAATCATAATTTAAATAATAAGTGAAAGCGGTCCAAATGTAATAATTTCATTAAATTCAGCTCATAGCAAACTGAATCAAAAACTAACCTATTCAAAATTTAATTGAAATGAATTTTATAGGTTCGATTTTAATTTTGAGTTTTCTAAAATAAAATTAATCGATTCAGTTTAAAATCAAATCAAACTGACTTTGTTGAAACAACCCTAATTGAAGGGATGGGGATCAGTCTTATCATCAAGCTTAGCAAGGCTATGATTATGACTCTAAATGTGTCCACTATAAGACAATTTTACTTAAAGTCACTTGTTGTGTTCACGTTGATAGACCAATTGGTAATATTATTTCAACCACCGTTTTCAATTATTCATGGTTTTCAACATAACACATTTAACTAAAATATATTGTATATCACTTCTCTTAAATGATCATAATTTTTTTTTATTTACCGCCATTAACTAAAAACATTATAAATTATCACATTTAACGATTGATTTTTGGGCGGATGGTTAAAATTAACTAGAATCTCACTATTCACTAGTCCCTCCCTTGATAGTCAGATGAATTTAATTTTTAAATGGCAAAATACTCTATCGTCAATCCGCTCTAAATAAGGAAATAATCACATGTGAGAGACAGTGCCCACTTTGTACAAATATATTGAAAATAAATTTAATGACAAGTAATATTTTAAGTTACAAATAATATTTTAAATACAAATTTTATCACAAAATTTTAACAAAAATATTTTGTATTATGTAAGTGTATAAATCTAAATGTGAAACTATAATTAATTAGATGAATTGAATTCGACCGGATTAAACCGAAATTAATTATATTTAACTTAAATTAATTGATCTGGATTGGATTAAACCGGATTTAATTGAGAACTCAACTTCCACTCGGAGTGCTGATACAGTATCCCGAAATGCTGGAAAGAGCCAATTAACTGGCCAAATTTGAGAAAACTAAGCAACTGCAGGCTAATTCTGGGTATTACACTAGGACTTATGGCAACCCTACCTCTCAAAACAAATCAAGGGTTAAACAACTCCATTGGGTGAATTATAGGAGAAATCAAGAGGGTCGAAATAAACACAGAGATAATGTACACTAATACAAGCAAGGTGAGGGTGATTATTAGAGAGTCAATGAAGAGGACTATGCTATGCTTTTCATGCCAAGTATAGTAACACCCATGTTTTTCCAAGCAAAAAGAAACTCCTCATGACTATTTAAGAAGAGGAGGAGGTTAGATGGGGAATTTTCCAACGAGGGTACAAATAAATGAAATTAGGGTGGAGGGTGAAGAATCCGAGTTGATTGAGAGGTGCAAGAAGAGGCCCTCTGTATGATTGAGGAGAAAATTCCATCAAGTCCATTAGACTATGAGGGAACATGTTGGGATCTGTCATTTCTATTCTAGCATGCACATGTGCTACACTATCTTTTATCAGTACACTCACTGCTAAATCACTTAAGCTAGAGGTATATCGGGCTCAACCACCGTGCATAGACAACGAACTAAGTGTACACAAAAATAAACATAAGCCCGAGAACTCATGCAAATACCAAAGTGTAATAATTGAAACCGGTCTTTTCTCAATCTCAGATTCATCAATGCATATTCTCTACTTATATTGATATCTTTTCGCTTAAATTTTAGAGTTCGTATGCTATTAATTCAACCACTTCTTTACTAATCGTAGAGAACCTAGTGTCTTGAGTGAATCCATGTGTAAGGTTTTTAATATGGCTTGTAACGTTAGGCATGAGATAAGGTGGGAATTTTAGAGGATAGAAAACCGTGCACCATCCCGAAATTGTTTTGCTCTCACAAAAACCCAACTACATGTCACTCCCCTTACCTTGTCCTCCTTAAAAGCATCCTCACATTTTCTCTCAAGTCCCCTTTTTGTATTTCAAAATTCGAATCTTTTTGCTTTTTTAAATGTTTCAAAACTTGCAAAACATTTATTTTCTCAAATGCTCAATTGTCTTTTAAATTTTAGTTTCTTCTTATGTCTCGAGGCTTTTATTTCTTTATTTCTTTTCTTTTCCCAAGTAAAGTAATGGATGAGATGCGCAAAGAAAATAATTTTTATAAGCATTTGTCAAAACCATAATCTTGGTTCAAACACCTCAAAATATATGTGCATGCACAAATCATTTTCGACATGGTTTGTAACCCATAGAATCAACCCATTACTCATGAAGCAACTAAGCAGATGATGCAAGGGATCACAATTTACTTTTTTGGATATAGGAATGAAATTACACATTGGCTTATCATGTAAGGTTCCATAAAAGGCTATTTGGCTCAAAAAGAGTGCAAAAGAAATAAATGTTAAGAGAAGGTTTTTTGGCTCAAACGATCCACATATGACCTATAGATTCTTTTCCCAAGTGGTCACTTATTCCTTATACTATATCGCCTCGAGTGGTCTCACATCTAATACTAGACTCAAGCTACCAAGCATGATGGAAAGTACAGGATTAAAGCATACAAAGACTCCACATTAACAAGCCATAGAATGAGTTGAACATATACACGAGGATATTCATTTAAGTTCATGCAAGCGGATGTAACTAATCATGCACAATCAAATCACGTTACACACAACAACAATATCATCATTGGTGTCCCCTAGTCACTCATGAAGCAACTAAGCAGATGATGCAAGGGATCAAAATTTACTTTTTGGATATTAGAATGAAATGGCACATTGGCTTATCATGCAAGGTTCCACAAAAAGTTTATTTGGCTCAAAAATGGTGCAAAGGAAATAAATTTTAATTGAAGGCTTTTTGGCTCAAACGGTCCACAGATGACCTATAGATTCTTTTCCAAGTGGTCGCTTATTTCCTATTCTATTTCGCCTCGAGTGGTCTCACCTCTAGTTCTAGACTCAAGCTACCAAACATGATATAAAGTATCGTATTAAAGCATGCAAAGACTCCAAATTAACAAGCCATAGAACGAGTTTAACGCATACACGAAGATATTCATTTAAGTCCATGCAAGCCAATATAACTAATCATGCACAATCAAAGCATGTTCCACACAACAACAATATCATCATTGGTGTCCCCCAATATATCTCAACACTACTCAAAAAAATCATGCAACACTCACAATCCTAGATAGCAATGACTAGCAATCAACGATCTTAAAATCAACAACTACCAGCACGTCAAATCCTAGGAGAAGACAGTAGAGAAGAAAAGCACATGAAGTAAACGTGATGCGTATGACCTAGATCAAGCATGAAAATATGAATTGCAACGCACACACCCCACACTAAAAATCTGCACAGTCCCCCGTGCTAAAATAAAAAATAAAGACTCAATATGCATGTATGAATGAATGCAATGAAGGGGAAAAATCGGGAGATCAAGAGTCACCCCACGGGCCACTAACCGAGCCTTGTAGCGTTCAACGGTCCAATCGACCACTGATTTTTTTAGGGGAAATGAACAACTTCCTATGTGCAAGTCTTTTCAAGGACTTGTAGTTCTTCATTTATTGCTTGCTACCACAAATGATTACTGCACGCCTCACAATACGTACGAGTCTCATAAGTAGAAAGAAATAAGGATGCGACTCAAGATAAATTTTGAACGGTTGCCTGATAATCTTTAAAGTATGATGGGAGTTTGGTTTGACGTCCAGGGCAAGAGAGAAGTACAAGATCTTCTGGCAAGATATGATCTTGAAAAACTAATTCAAACTTGATTACTTATATTTTGGTTGAGTTTGAATTTAAATTTTATGTATATATAAATGCGGAGCGAGTCAGTTCATGAGTCTTATAAATCTCGATAGGTTAGCTCGAGCTGTACTCGTTTAACAAGCGACCCAACATTGCGCTCAAACTCGACCCAAGTTAGATTACAACTAACACATATCAAATTTTTAGCGTAACAAGAGATCGAAAAGGCTCGTTAAAATCTCGACTCATTTATCTATAATAATAATTCATGTATAATGATTTATTGAAACAAAAGATAAACATTATCTTATATTTTATTTATATTCTTTACAGGGATAATTGCAATTAGTAACTGTTAACTATGCATGTTTAGCAAATCCTAACCTTAAACTAATTATAGGGTGCAACAACTACAATAACACTGATAATTAAGTAGAAGTCAAAAATGCCCTTTTAGAATAACAAAAATTGCTTTTACAACTTTAAAATAATAATTAGGGATATTTCTCCTTCGTTGAGCATCTCACATAGCAGGTCAAGAATTGACAAGGTTGAGGCTCTTAATTACTGCAGACAAATATGTTACGATTCAGGACAAGAGTTGTTTCAATTTTGGTGACCGGGAAGTCTCCAACGAAGGCTTCGTCGCCACAAACATCAGGGATTGTAGCCAAGATGTTTTGCGACGAGAGGCATTGGTCGCCTAATCCCACTTCTACCTTAATTAGCATGCGAGAAACGCAACGATGAGTCTGATTTCATATGTATGACGAGCATCATTAATGGCGCCAGCAAAGAGTAGAAGAGATTTCTCAGGCAAAGAGCAGCGACGACAGAGCGGGGATGTTTCCGGCAATGAGCAACGACAATGGGATGGGCTAGTGGAGGTTCGGGTGATAATTAAGAGGGTCGCCAATGATCCCATACAAAAAAATATTTAATGACAGGGTTATAAATATCATTTTGGAAAAAATAGAGTAGTCACGTGATTAGCATGTGACCTAACTTACCCATTTTAATTTCCTTTAACAGAAGTTTCATCCCAAAAATATTTCACAATTAGGATTTACCATAAAATTTATATATGGGTTAGGATTTGCAAAACATGCATAGTTAATAAATACTAATTGCAATTTTACCTTCTTTAAAAGATTTGAATATTTACATTTCAGGACTTTCATAACCTTATGGTGAAAAGAGGTATTATTTAGCACCGTAATAACTAACTATTTTAATCATCTTAGGCAATATATATAGGTGAAATCAAATACAAACCGTCTGAACCGATAGAATGTTAGTGTGAGATGGTAGAATATTATGGACCCGGTAGAATTTTAGTGTGAAATGGTATAATGTTATGGAGCCAGTAGAACTTGAAAATGACCGCGGTAGAACTTCGCTGTCACGTATCGCGCGCTGGAACAACGTGCGCGCAGATCTTCAATGATCCTACGCTTGGTTGAAATTCAGACGGTTCAGACGTTCTACTAGTTTGTGCTGGAGTGCATCCCTATATATAGGGTCATGATCTCGTGTGAACCTGTGATAACCGTGTTTTCATTATTATGTCATGTATTTCCATTATTAAGCCATGTATTTCCATTATTATGTC
>JAYMTP010002764.1:0-18721 GCA_036897365.1 Geranium brycei
CCCAAAACTCCTACCCCCATCCCCGCCTTGATAATTCATATTCGCGCCTCTCCCACCACCACCATCGTTCCTTCTTCCCTGTTGCTGAACCTGAGGTTGCGCTTGATTTTTGTTCACGTAAGAAGCTCCCATTTGCTTCAACGTCTGTGGAGAAGCAAAGGCCACAACACAAGCCCGCCCGTTGAACAAATACCCGTTCATTCCCTCTTTGCAAGCCGATGCAGCGACTTGGTCGAAGAATTCGACTTGACAGTAGCCTTTCGATTTCCCACTAGCCCTCTCGTCGAAGAACTTGATCTCCTTGACCCTCCCGTACTGAGACAAGACGTTTTCAAGTTCAGAATCGGTAGTCCACCAATGTAACTCCCCCACAAACAGCATGGTGCCACCGCCCTCAACAGGTGGCCGGATCTGATTTTCATTAACAATTGGACGGTTGACATTCATATTCATACCCATTTGATTAGCTGACATCTGCGGGACACCTTGAGGACCGCCAGTGGCCGAGTTCAGCGAAGACACAGGCTCGTTGGCAGGTTTTGCAGGCGTATTCGAAGGATCCACCCCCATTTGGGGAGGGACCGAGCTAGATCCCGAAAACCCCATATTTCTAGCTTGACCATCGTGAGCAACCTCCATGGCCCTCCCCTTTTGGGAAGCTGAAGGCCCGTCTGGGTAACAAACAGGCCCAACTTCCGGTCCCTTAGCAGCTACAAGCCCTACATTGGAATAATTCCCTCCGGCTGAAGCTCCGGGCACGTTTAAGTGCCCACCTCCACCTCCCACTCTTGGCTCGGGAACTTCTGTTTTCTGAGTTTGAAACCCTCCATTTCCAAAACTGGCCGGAGGAACCGATGCCTCAGACCGGTGCAACTGAAAGAAACCCTCACCAACATTGACATCATTATAGAGATCATCATACTCGTCATCCTCACCCATCAATTCCTCGTCTGCAAGAGCAGGAATGGCCCCGCTGCCCTGATATTGCATTTTATGAGCCCTGCCATATTCGTCATCATCATAATCTATTTGCTCATCAGCCATCGGAATCGATCTATAACAAGATAAATATATAGATAGCCTGTTCGTCTGTCCACATTGCAAACCAAAACCAAGAAAACCCGAATCAAAGTTTTTTTCTCGCACTTCATATCCAAAACATAAAACCTGAACAATAAGTCAAAGTAAAGAACAAACAGATCTTCTATGGCCGCAGATGCAAAATCAAGTTATCAACATCAAAATGCTAAGCATCGAGCCTCAAAGAAACTAAACAACAAAGATCTGAGACCTATGAGGGACATGAACATCAATAAACACAATATTGTTATCAAAATGACAAAATCCATCATAATTCAATTATACTAAAAAAAATAGTCACAAACAGCATTACAATCCCCATTTCATGAAGCATCAAACCAAGCAATCCATTTCATGAGATCAAAAAACCAAAACAAACACAAAACAATTGAAATGCTAAGCATCGAGCCTCAAAGAAACTAAAAAACAAGGATCCAATACCTAAAAGGAGCATGAACATCAATAAACAAATTCACCTAACCAAACACTAAGATTCACATCACAATATTGATATCCAAATCCATCATAACTCAATTATACTAAAAAATAGGCACAAACAGCATTACAATCCCCATTTCATGAAGCATCAAACCAAACAAGTGAATCCTGATCCACTTCATGAGATTAAAAAACAAAATAATCGAAACAACATGAATCTCGAAAACCCACTTCCAATAATCAAAGAAACAACCAAAATCAAAGACACCCACATCATCAAATCTCTATCAAAACCCAATTCCGCCATACCCACTTCAAAATTTGCAGATACAGATCAAAGAAACTACACACACCGACGAATCCGTAGCTCACAGATGCAAAAAAACATAGCAAAACGAGGAACAGAACAATCACTTATCGCGAGAAATGGAGATCGGAGAGAGGTTCTTACTCTGCTCCAGCTCGTCCCGAGCTCTCATCAACGAAGGGTCAGACAGAGACGCGAAGCCAGGCTCTTCCCTTTTTCCTTCTCTTGTGATCAAGTTCAGATTTTTATTCTTTTCTATATTCTATTTGGATTATGGTGTTTTCTGTAACTATTGTGATTAAGTGGTCGATTTCTATCTTGAGCTTATTAAGACATTTAATTACTATGATAATTTCCTCACTAATCTAATAATTAGCATTTCCTTCCAACTTTTTCATTTTTATCTCTTATATATTTTAATCAATGTCATTATCTTTCTCATTTTAGGTTTTGATTAATTCATATTTTATGTCTGGATTTTGAACAAAATACATTTACTCGTCTTATTAAATATTCAGTTCATGCTCGTTATAATTAAATTTGAGCTCAATATTTAACTCGTTTAATAGTTAGGCCAAAGTAAAATCCACTCATCAAGACTCAATAGTAGGGGAGGATGTTTTAGATCCGGAACCGGTCTTAAACTGAGAACCAAACCAGATTCATAATTGAAAAACCATAATTATGGTTAATGGTTCAGTTTTTGTTCTAAATTTGAGAGAGTCATTCAATTTCAGTTCAGTTTTGGTTCTCAAAACTCATAATCGTTAGATAACCAGTAAGAACCGAACCGATTTGTGCCGCCACATGTGATCTCTCGTATATTATTTATCTTTACTTTTTATTTTGTTTGCAAACTTTACATTTCGATTGAGTGATAATAATTAAATATTTTCGATTTTCATTAGTATTTTTATCATTGCAAATTTAATATTTTTGGTTATAGATCGAGCTCAATTTTGTTTAATCAAGCTCATAATTCGAGTATGAATTCAAGACTAAAAAACAATCAGTTCCAACATAATAGCACCGGAACTGAGCCATCCAAAACCGGACCCGAAACATATCATTTTTCACATAGTGATTCCGTGTTTGGTCCCAATATATTGAAAATTAAAGGGTTCAGTTCGAGTCGGTTTTGGTCTGATAATAGACTCTCAAGCCGACTCGTTTAATACATTATTTATTTATTTTATTCAATATAAATGAGACATATTTTAGTTCTTAACAAATACGTTAAATTTAACTTTGACGAGGCACTTGACGTCGGTCTCAAAAAGTGGAGTGTTGGCCTTGTTTGTCGGGGTTATGAGGCAATCTTGTCGGCGATCTTAGTAGGAGTTTCACGGGGTCTCTCCTGCCAGCTGAGGAGAGAATGTCAATGTAGTTTAGATGGAATGTCATCCAGTTGTGTGGTAACTCATGTTAGACGTTCTTGTAACACGACTGCTCATATGCTAACCAAATTCGATTGAGATTCTGGTGGGGTTTTATCCTTCAAGATCTCTAAAATGCTATCCGGCCCGACGTCGACTAGTATTCTCTTTATAAAAGCTGGGTTTCAAAAAGAAATAGCTTGACTATGATTTTATAAGTGAGCTTAATTATATAAGCTCGATCTTAAGCCGAACTCTATTTCCTTAAACCGAGCCTTAATGAAATCGGACTCAGTTTACCTCGTTTACATTCATACTCATTTTACTATTACTCAAAGGATTTAAATATGATTTCCAAACTCTAAGACTGACATTTACACCATCAAATCAAAAAGGAACTGAGTCTGATTTTGATCCGATAAAAGTAAATTCGAATGAGATAATAAAATCAACCATATGGAACAAGAAAATCAACTCCAAAGAAGAAAAAAAATCGATTCGACAAAGCTAAACACTAATTTTGCAGTTCAGCTCACATAATATGTATCTTAAACACAGCTTTTTTATCAAGAAATTTGCACCATCTTCACAATTGCTACGACTCAGAATGCGATGCGAAAGAATGAATACAAGAAACCCGATTTCATACAAATAAAGACTCGAACATCTATTTTTTACATCACCCCGTGTTCATGAATGCACAACAATGCAATGCAGATTCGCGCATCAACGTAGAGGTGGAGGCGACGAGGAAAGCGCAGCAATCGAGCATTGGTGCTAAAACATCCCCTTAAAGACGGGATTTGTGCGGCATATGCTGGCTCCGTATTCCTCGTACTCGGCTTTTGTATGGCAGGCCTGTTAGGACAAGGATATCATTTCAGTTCTTGGGTAAACAACCTAAGAACAGCCTACAGCAACATAAGCAGCTCCAAGGGACTATCTTTGACAATAGCTCACTGTTTAAGACATGCAGTTTGTGTTTGTATGGTCATTGAGTTTAGCTAAGTGTTCAGTCCTACGTTCGGAAAAATGAGGGTTCATTCACTAGTTTAAGTAATAAGTTTGGGACTCCATCTATCAGTTTGAGCTTTTAGGTGAGTTGGGATTTAACATGGTATAAGGGGTTGGTGTCGGATCTGAACGAACCCTCCCTGCCATTATGTTTCGGGCCAAAGGGGTCAATGGTTATAGGGATGGCAACTGGGCGGGTTAAGTGGTCACCGTCTCCTACCTGTTGTTAGATCGGGGATACTGAGGTTCCTGTCATGTTCGGAGTATTTTGCCTCTCTATATGGACAATGTTCTAAAAACACTAAAGAGTATTTTGCCTCTCTGAGATTACTCGGCTTGCACGAGAGGATGGGTTATAATATGTTTGGGCCTCCACCTATTAGCTTGACCTTAAAAAGGATCAGGACTTTTTAACACTAACCAATACTTTCATGACATCTTATATAGCATACACATCATCCCAGTTTCACCTTATGTTCATTAACAGGCATTGGGGTAGTCCCTATATTCTATATTCATTAATAAGCATCGGGGTAGTCCCTATATTCACAAGCATAAGGTACCCTAAAGGTTTACCACAAAGTCAATATTCTCATTATTCCCTTGTACAGACACTAAAAAGCATTTACATTTATACCTAACAAGCGAACGGAAAACTTGAAAACACAGGGAGAAAGTGAAGTTTGGGTTTAAAATTTGAAGGTAATTATTAGAAATAAAACCCATCAAGAACATCACCATGGTTTCAGGCAGAGAGTAATACCTCGTAAAATTCAGGCGTTGATGCAAGCACCGAGCCTCCAAACCAAACTGCGTATCTCTGAATGGGATGACTGACCACATTAACTTCCACTGGTTGTGACTGGAAGAAGGGAAAAAAAAGAGATATCAGCAATCATCGAATCACTAGAGTTTACAAAAGTGATAATCAAGAAAAATGATGAAATAATATGGAGAATGATTACTTTTAATCGCCCATCAAGTCGTGCATCAGTTGCAAGAGCCCTGGCATCCACAATCTTTTTCAGATCCCGCTGTAACCTTCTGTGGAAGTCCTTGAACATGGTTGACCCTCCGGACAAGACTATGTTCTGGACAAATTTAAGTGATTGAGTTATATCATAAAAAAAGGATGTAACTATGTGCAAAGCATGATGATATGAATGTGGCTTATGCTGTTCTCAAGCATTTTGAACCACTGCGTGGTCTAATTTCACAACAAAATTATCATCACTTGATTTCACAAAAAAAAAAGAAAAAATTATACATAAATTGGCAGATGTAATCAGGGGAGCAGTTTAAATAATTGTTAAAATATATAGATATATCTCATCTGAAAAGTGTAAATCACTTTCTGTTTGTTTTACCTTATACAGAGCCCTTCTCGTGTCGATTGGTGCAGACTGGATACACTTGTCTATAACGACTGGCAAGGGGGTCGTGAAGTCATTGTTGTAGATCTCGGGACTAAAGAAAACCTGTTCACAAGTCATACCGTACTATCAGAACTGTAAGATGGATCAACAGAAATGAGTAGAAGGCAAGCCACAACACCAATGGATTTAAAATAACAAATAAATACTTTTACCAATATGAACTAATTGGTATCAGAAGAAATGCCAAACATATCATTCAACATACTAGATAAGCATCCTCAGATAAAACAGTTACACAGAATAAGATATAAAACAAACCTCAGGGCCAAGAAACCGTTCGTAGCCAACATCACAAGAGTACGGCGCCCCTGTCTTTGGTTTGATACCTTTCCATTGCTTAACATACTTGGACGGTTCTTTGTCATGCTTGTTGAACTCCTATCACCATTAGGGAACTGAGTATAAGGTCCAAAGTTCTAGATTCATACATATTTAGTTATCTTCTTGAGGGATACAAATTTTTAGAACTTGCTATATAAATTTTCAACTAGTACAATACATACACTATCCGAACAATAGTGTATGTAGTGGATGTGTTAAGGCGATGTGTTAGTGGATGTTACCTTCACAATATCCGAGCAAGTATAACAATACGTTTCCTTCACTTTTCGAGCTACTTCAAAGGAGTCTTCGGGTGGTACATTCTCTCCTCTTTCCTAAATGAAAAAAAATGTTAAAAATTAAAATACATCTATGTTGACTACACACAATCAACCATAATTAGCTATTATTGTCCTTTGCCTAGTGAAGTTGTCAGCCGTTCAAAAGCACATACATTATCTGACATTCCAGCTGATAACTTCTTTGTCATAAATAAATAAATAAAGTAAATGAAGAACGGATGATTAATACACGGCACACCCTACATGGGCAGTTCATGGCGGCATCATTCCTTCTGGAGAACTATAAGGGACTATCAAATAAGAGAGTTTTCAAGAATATATTACTATTTCTAGGTATGGAAGTTATTCTATGCTATTCAATGTACTCCCACACGTGATATATTGGTTTAGACGTGTTCAGAGCAATAAACCACATAAATTCAACTTTCAGAACCTTGCATCAAAATAAATAAAGTAGGGTTGCTAGTTGTTAACAAAAAGGTAGAAGTTAGTTTTCCAATTAAATGAAACATGGAGTATATAGCAAACCAAAGGTGCCATGGAAATGGTATGGTGCGAGCCAATTGTCAAATTTTAGATATCAATGAAAGACAATTATGGCATAGCATTGAGGGGAAATGTGTAAAATACTGTTACTCGTTGTCTTTTATTAGAAATAATTACACAGCTCAATACTAATGCCCAGTTATGAACATTTACATAGTTTCTTTACCACCTAATTTACACTGCTCAATACTAATTACCATTCTTATTATGAATTTATCAATATTAGGATTAGGACATCAGACACGTCAATAAGTACAGACTCGACCAACCACATGCGATTATTACTCAAGTCAGCACATAAAGATGACATACCCGCATGAGCTGTTGGATGAAGAGAGTGACATCTTTCCCGGCGATCGGAAGCGACTTTATACTGCTCCCAATAACATAACCATCTGCAACCGGGACAACATGAGTAGCCCCATCTCCAACATCGATTACAACCCCTGTCATCTCACACTAAAGAGGCATAGATTAATGCAATGTAATGCAAGGATACCCTTTCTATGTTCTTTTTTTCAATATATAAGTATCTTGAGCTAAAATCCATTTGCCCAACCATAAAAGGGGCAGCTATTATTGATGGAAACTAACTTAAACGTTTCATAACCATTGGTATAAAGAAGGTAATATTCATCATTTCAGGAGTGTAGGTTCACATCTAATAAAATATATACAAAACATCAAGTACATTAACACTTAAATATCGGCTATTATTTCCAAAAAAATAGCCTCCATCTATTTACGACTTAAGATGCAATTAATAAACTTTCTAATTTGAAGTCACCATTCCAATGTTTAATTGAGAAACTTGAAACCTCAATGATTAGTTGTCATTTACTAAGCCAATGTGATATTTCATCTGTCTCAAAAGTTACCAAATACCAAATTCAATGCTAAGAATTGCACCTCACAAATTTTCCTGATGCAGCTTATATAACTAACAAACAAATAACTTCGCAATCTACATACGTGATTATTCATTTTACGACTAACAGATTAGAGCCTGTACTGCATATACAATCTTAACTCATATACAAGTTTTGAAAACTCAACACCAACCTTGGAAGTGGTGTATCCGGCTGCAAGGGCAAGCACAGGCTGCACAGCAATATAGAGCCCCGGTACATTGAACGTCTCAAACATGATTTCACCAGTATACTCGCGGCTCTCCGGAGGAGTAAGCGGGCTCTCGGTCAAAAGAAAGTAATGATCCTCGGGATCACACCGCAAATAGTTAAAGATACATTGCTGCCAGAACCGCTCCATTGCATCCCAATTCTCAACCTGACCTTGCTGTATCGGATAGCTAAGATTGTAAGTGCTACTAGACCGCGACCTCGACACGGCCTCATCTCCTATAAAGAAATCGAGATCGGCCATAACACCCGCGCTGTGCTGCGCTATCCAATTGCTCTTCGAATTACTTCTAGACTGGTTATTCAAAAACGACTCGTTCACTGCTACAACTGTGGGAACAATAAAACATGGCTCTACATTACCAGCAAACCCCATTTTAGTATACCTGAAAATCAAAACACCAAAAAATCTGAGAAAACCCAAAATTGCCCATTTCGTAAACAGCTACTTGGGAACCAAAAAAACAAAAATTGGGTAAGAACTAAGAAACCCAGTTGGGGCATTTCGTCGAACACCTTATCTGCATCCCCAAAACACAACAAAACCCAATGAAAATGGTGCCTCTGTGTCTGTGTGTGAGTGATAGAGATCATACCCTGTGCCGTTGTCGATGACCACGGCGGGGCGAGAGGCTGCGTCCATTGAAATCACGGAGAAGAAGAGAGCTAAGGTGGATCTTCAGTCGAGATCCGATGAACGATTCAGGACCGTTGATCATGATCGTGAAGGTCGAGCCGATGCTGATGGCGATGGAGACTTGGATCCGAAGCGACAGCGACGACTCAACGGTCCACAGCTCCGGCTCAAGCTCGATGTCTCCGACCCGCCCATTTCTCAGCTGAATCGGCAATGTCCGATCGATTTCTTCGCCATTAACGCCTCTCTCTCTCGATCGACGACTGTGCCTTTTCTTGTGAATCAAACTACACGACACAAACAATCTCTCCCTCTCTCGCTTTCTCTGTCTCTCTCTCTCTCTCTCTCTCTCTCTCAAGCTTGAAGCTTTTTTGTCTGACGGCAAATACGTATGGCGGGTGGATTTGGACCGTTCGATTGATTTCTGGAAAATAATAAATAAATAATAATAATCAAAGCCCACATTACTGAAAATGGGCTAAACTGAAGTGCTGTAGGCCCAACCTTCCATTGCCCCGAACAACGTTACCGGACTCTGTTCACCCATCGCTTTCGGGTGGGCGGGTCCAGTGATCCCGTCTCCTATTATGTCGATCTAAAATATCAAGTCCCCATTGAGTTCATGGCGTTTTAAATTTCTTCAAGAACAGAAACAAAGTGAATCTGAGATGAATTTAATAATTCAGATCGAGTTCCATCATATACGAGATTTTTCACATTTCTAATTTTTGTTTTCTAGAAAATTACGCAAGTACAATTGACACATCCCTATCATTATTCACATGAGGCAAAAACAAATAAGAGCATTTTCATCATTTTGTGTGAATTGTTTAGAGCCAGGTTTATAGTAAATAGTTACGTCGTGGATTTTGGCTGTTTTTTTTGTCTTGCCTCCGTCTTGATTAGGATATTGAGCCTCGTCGGTTTTAAAATATTTCCTCTATCATAAAGACAAAAGCGAGACAATTTTTGTGATCAGATTACATACCCCGAGTCACAATCTAATCAAAAATCATTTGATAGACATGATTGATATATACACCTTATTAGATATGATTTACACATAACTACGATTTGCAATTTTTAAATCACTTAAGTTATATTTTTGCTGCGGGATACTCAAGTTTATTACATACATACAAAAATGTTCGTCTTTTATTTGATTTCTCAAAGAATTCGACATTAAAACTGCAACATACAAGCTCACCGCTATGTTTATGATCTTATAACTTAAAAGGACATATGTCCCATGGCCATAAAATAATCTCGAGATAGCTTATGGGCACGAGATTAGATGTGCATTCCTTAATTTGGCGGTAAATTTGATCGTTAGAGCTTCAATAACTATTATTTGAAGAAATTAAATAAGAGACAAATATTTTTCTTTTCATGTAATTTGCAATAAAAAAATATAAGTTATGTCCTTATTTTATAATTATCCTCCAAACTCAAATAATTAAATATTCGAATTTATATGCATTTTCTACATATCCGAAACGGGAACAAAAGTTTTGGCGCAAAGCTGAGAGAGAAATTGGCGGCCATAGATCGAAGGTTTCGAGTCGCCTTTGCAATCTGAGAGCAAATTGAAAGTGGGTTTTAGCTAAAATTTCAAAACCATTCAGTTTCTGGGAAAAAAATCGAGTCTTGGCTGTTCAGATATGAACATTGGGTTCTGCTCGGCGAAGCTGCTCAAGTTTCCTCTAGCCACAACCACTTCTCAGGTCTCTCTCTCAAACTCAATTCTCGATCCTCGCTTTAGCTTATTGTAGATGATTTGTTTCATTTTTGCTGTTGATTTCTGTTAAGAATGTGAAGTTATAGGTTTTTTTTGTTGTTGTAGATTGATGAGTTCAGTTGATAAGTTTCTCTGAGTTAAACCCACATAAGAGTAGATTTATGCTCCAAATGTTGATTATATGGAGGTTGGTTCATGAATCAGATACATTTTTTTTGCAATTGGGTACAAATTTGTGTTCTGGGTTTGGAATTAGGACACAGTTTTGTGAGATGTTGGTGAATTGATGATAAACTGACCTTTACTTTGGGTCCAAATCAGTATTCTAATAAAAATGCTAGGGGCTAGTCGGGCGAATTGGATATCTGTGGATTAATCGAGACTAATCGGGGATTTTTAGAACACTAGATCAAAATTTTAGGGTATGATATGAAAGTGTTCCCTGTTAGCAATTTCTGTTTCTCTCTCACAAAAGCTTCTGTTGTAGCCATCTTTATGTTTATGTTTCATGGTTTATTATTAAAAAGTTTGATTTTAGGTTTTGGGGTCTTAATAACACCTCTTGATATGTCTCATTTAAGGGTAGGAAAATCATATATATGGTATTTTTGTATTGGTGATGGCTTTACTTTGGATCAAAATGTCAGTTTATGCTATGTAAGTGTTCTCTATTAGCAATTTTGGTTTCGCTTGCTGGTAAGCTTCTATTATGTCGTATTCAGTTTATGTTTCATGGATCGTTATTGGAATTTTGGATTCTAGGTTTTTGGGGGTCTTGATAACTTATTTGCATGCCTCGTTTAAGCGGATGAAAATCGTATATTGTTTGCCTTGATTTACAGAACATTTGCAATCTTCAATTGAAAGGTGAAGAGTTTGTTTCAAAATTGCTTGACAGAAGATGGGCTGTACTCGACCCCGAGGCTAAAATTCACCAGATAGTGTTCTCTGCTGCACGCGTGCAGCGTGAAGGTGGATCACTTGGTAAAGCAAAGTTCGTAAAGAGAGTTTGTTCATCAATGGGCGATGGCACGATAGAGGAGAAGAATCATGATCCGTCCTTTTATGTTGTGAGGGATGATTTGTTGCATCCGTTGGTAAATGGTAATAAAGCGAGAAAACTAGATGCCCTACTTCCTCTCGTTGAAGATTACTCAGTCACCGATGTGGTGAGATACCAATCTTTCCCTAGACAGTGTTTTCTTAAATTTCATCAACTTGACAAGTTGTTGGTTTTGACATTTTGCCAGTATGTTTTGTGTCCGGTTTGAACTCGTTCTTAAATTTCGGCATTTTCTAAAAATGCATACATTTTGCACGAAAAACAAAGTTCACAGCACCCTTTTGCCATTAACGAAGTGCACAACACACTTTTACAAAAATGTTATAGTATAGAACACCTTTTTGCCGTTTTCCCTAAATGAAAACGTGAACTGCCCTAGTACTGTCCCTTTTATGAGTGGATTTTTAGATCGAATAATATTCAACCGGAACTTTCTTCAGGTTACATGCGGAGGGTGTCAAAGTGCACATGCAACAGCTGTTGGTAGGTATACTTGGGAGAATATTCGAAACTCTTTTCTGCTTTAGTAGTATTAGACATTGTTTTGCCTTGCTTCTAACCATTAATTGCACGATATGCAGCTGTTTCATGCGCGGAGAGAGGGCTGAGGTCACATTTGCTCCTACGAGGGGAGCAGCCAAAAATTCTAACAGGCTATAATCTGATTTCAAAAATGTATGGAAATGTAACGTATGTTCCAAGATCTGAATATGCAAACAGGGAGGAAATGCTCAAGAGGCACGCTGATTTGGTTGCAGGAAGCGATGGATCAGTTGTATGGTTCAGTGATATTCTTGACGATGCATTCCCAAATCAAGCTGTAGACGCTTTAAAATTTGCGCAAACGAGAGGATCAAGAAAGGTTGTGATCGTAAATGAAGGTGCCGGGGATGCTATAGCATTACTAGGTAACTGGATCGTCTTATCTTCACGGTTTTACATTTTAACTAGCAGCACTATGCATCTTTTTTCCTCTTCCAATAGATTTTTAAGTTTAACTAGTCAAATGCTATTTGCTTCAAATAGGTGTGATTCGACTAGTGAAGTATTTATCACAGAAACATTTGTTTGGAAGGAGTAAGAGCTTAAAGCTTGTTGTTGATGCTGGTACTGGAACAACTGCTGTTGGCTTAGGACTTGGAGCTCTATTTCTCGGGTTTGTTCCATTTTGTATATACTATTATAGTTGAACTATCTTTAAGTTCTAGTGGTTACAGTGTAATGAGTTTATGAGTTGACCCATATACTATGGGAAGAATAGTATTGAAGGGTCCTAGACAGAAAAATGTATGCATCTTTGAGGCTCCACCTATGAGCTGTTAGGTGAATCGATTTTTAAAATGGTATCGGGTTTCCTCTCCGTTCACATTGATAGAAGTCTGACCTACTTAAAAGCTTAAGTTGATAGGTGAAGGTGCATACAAACTTATTCATGTCTTTCAGATGTGATACTCAAACACCCTCTCTTACGTGCATGGAGTCGGCCTTTGGCCTGTGGGGTGCAGGTAGAAGACAATCAGTCTAATACCATGATAAAAGTATGATCCACTTAAAAACTCAAGCTGATAGGTAAAGACCCAGATGAACTGATCCTCTCGGATGTGGCATTCTTAGGGTTTAACACATATATATTCTCGGTTCACATGTGAAGCCCGCACGTGATGGGAGTGTTGAAGTGTCTCACTTTTTTTTCTTTTTAAATAAACTTAGTGATCACAAGTATTTAAGGCTTTTTAGGTGGATTGGACTTGAAGAAATAGTAACTAACTAATGCTGTTGTTTTCTGTCAGGCTCCCATGGGAGATAAGTGCAGTAATGCTGGCTGATACTGAAGACGGGTACAGAGAACAGGAGAAGCGGCTTATTTCTGATTTCAAAAAGTACTATGCTTCTGAGCTGGTGGTTGACGACGAGCTAGATGGAGGAGTTGTGAATTGGGTAGATCGTAGCCGTCCAAGAAAGTGAGTAACATGACACTGTTGTTTATGTTCAGTCATTTTCCTTGATTTAAATTGCTGTCTTTCTTTTGTTCCTCTTGGATTCTATATGACACCCATAAAGGGTGGTAGCAGTTTTAAGTACAGCTCAGTTCTTGGCTCCTAAATACAGGCCACAGACCATCAATGTGTTTTTGGATAAAATGTAGAGAGTGTATTGATCAATAATAATATCTTTAGCTAGAACAGAAACTAATTTACAAGAAGCATTGCTCCTATAGAAACCACGTATAAAAAGACCCTCTAGCAATTTTGTGAGCAGCTCGATTAGCAGATCGCTTGACAAATTGAGTAGTCACTGACTAGCAGATCGCCTCTACTATCAATGTGTTCAAAGCCTTGTTGCTATTTCTTGACTCGTGCAACTCTCCAGGTTTGGCAATGTAATGGAAGGTGAAGTGGAGGCATGCCAAAGAATTGCACAGCAGACGGGCGTTTTGGTGGATCCGATATACACATTAGCTGCTTGGGAACTGGCGACCCTCCTGGGCGAGGAGGAGGCTTCTTCGGGAGGCGCACGAGTGGCGATGCTTCACACAGGAGGCACCCTCGGCATGTTCGGCTTGGCTCAGAGGTACAAATCTTACTTCTAACCTTCCCAATGATAGAATCTGCTAAAACTCAGTCTCTTTTTGCTTGTCCTGCTTACTTGCACTTCAAGGCATTGCATTCTCTGTTGGTTTGGTTCTTGACTGAGAAATTGTAGTGTGCAGTAGAAGAATTCCATTTCTGTTTTGATTATCGTTTTCTCATATGATCCATGAAACATAGGTATTTAAAGTTCTGTAACACTGCTATCTGGATTTGAATTTAGTGTTTCTCATCCCCTATTCTATCAAATAAAAAATATGGGTTCTCATCAGGTTCATGGTTTTTTTGCCTCTCTAGAAGATGGCATCGAGGCAGATTGAGATCGACGTCGGATTGGAATTATTGGGTTCTCGTCATGTTCATAGTTTTTTTTGCCTCTCTATAGGACGTCGTGATCTCCGTCTCCTACCCTATCCAATTAGGGATATTGAATTTCCGTCGAATTTGAGTTTTTTATCGTTCGTATGGAGACCCGGTATCCCTGATAAGACGAAGCAGATATGATCACTAAATGTGTCTCGTTGCCATTGTATACAGAGAGAAAAATACATCTAGCCCGATAGACACCCAGTATCCTCGATCTGATAGGGTAGGGGACGGGATCACTAAACTTGCCCCACTTCCACTTGTCATCCTATAGAGGCACAAATTCATGAACCTGACGGGGACCCGATGTTTCGTATCCAACAGGATAAACGATAAAAATCACTAAACCCACCATGTTGTCATCTTATAAAGAGACAAAAATCTCTAAATATGATAGGTACTTGGTGTTCTCGATCCGACGGAATATAAGAATTATTATGCAACAAAGTCGATCCAAAATAAGAATTATTATGTTACAATATAATGTAAAAAAGGGGGTGGATTCGAAATTGATCATCATTTTTGTTTTATTTTTGAATCACAATAAAAAAATTGGAGTTCTATTTCAAATTGCAATTTGCTCCTCATATTTAATCACTGTCAAATATATATATAGGCAAATTTGGTTTATCTTTCATTTACATATTCAAAAACTCATTTTGTGCTCATCTAAGAATCAATTACCGATAAAATACACTTCCATTGACAAATTTGTGGGTTTGCAATAATAATAGAAACATTGAAATCAAAATTCGATCTAAATTGCAGCAGCACAAACATAAGCTTTATAGGGTCAGTTTGTTTTTCTAAAAACCACCTAAATTGACAAACATTGGTCGAAATTGGCATTGAATTGGATCATAATCTTTGGTGTCTATGACATATCTCGATCTTGTTATTTACGATCATGTGAAACTCAGATCCCTTCTTAGTGCAGAGTACGCGGATGCTCGCATAAAATGACAGAGAACTCTCGAAGTTCGTTGCCATCCCATGTAAGCACCCAATATTCTGTGATAGTTTCACATAATCGTAAATAATCAGTTTGAGATACGTAACTACACGACATATGTTGCATCAGAAAATGAAAGAAGAAGCAGTGTCGAACATTTGACATATGTTGGAAAGTTTGATCTAAACAGATGCGACAAAAGCCCGTCGAACATTTGACTTATGGGGTGTGCCCTGTTTTTTTCTTCAAAAAATTACCTAAATTGACAAATATATATCGAAACTGAGTCATAACCTTCAATGTTTCTTACCTACCTCAAGCTTATTATTTATAATTAGAATAAACATGGAACTTGTACACTGCAAAGTATATGGTTGCCCACATAGGAGGGCGGAGAACTCTAAGAGTTCACTGCCACCCTATGTAAGCACCCAATACTTGTGGCGAGCAAGTTCCATGTTTCGTGTAATCGTAAAAGTTTTTGGCTGAGATAATAACACTATCCTTTCAGTTTCCAAACATGATACCAATATTATGTTATGTTAGACGTTGACTCCATCACATTGACATAACTGATAGCGTCGGGCCTAAAAATGCACGAAACATCATCGTATTGACTTTAGAGATTGAATGAACAATGATATCAGATTAATCGAAAACGATGATATTTAATGAACGAGACGTGGGCAAACCCTTTTCATCTCGAGAGCGATCTAAAGGAAAATGATTTTCTCGGGAAACAAACAGTCAGACAAGCTTGAGCTCGACTTGCTTTGCCTTATTTTCTTTTATAGCCTTTTGTTGAAGTGCCAGCTGTCATTCTCTAACAGCTTCGTAACAACCCTCCACGGTTATGGGAGTTAGTTACTTGGGCCAATCCACGTGATAAGAAAGAAGAGAGTGTGAGTGACCACTTCTTGCTTTTTTTATAAAAAAAATCATAACCGAACCAAAAATCGAACCGAATTTATAATATAAAAAATTATAGATAATAGTTTGGTTACGGTTTTTTTAAGTGAAACAATCAATTTTGATTTGAGTTCGATTTGTATAATTCAAAACCAACAATTAACCAAGAAAGCCGAACATGAATTGAGATGATATGTGTCGTTCTCACACATTTATTTATGTATATTTGTGATTATATAGGTAGTAATAATTACTAATTAGCATTATAAAATTGAGCTTAAATAATTAGCGGTTAGCGTTTTTTAGAACATTGATTTTGAGTGACTTTAGTACATGAACACATACTTCTGTAGTAGAGGATAATGTGCATTATTGGGACATGAGGGCAAATATCTCTGAATTTGACGAAGACCAAGGATAATAATAACACGGGTTTTAAACGGATTTAGTGATCTTCATCCCCTAATCTGAACACCGAGTTCTCGTCAGGTTTGGGGATTCGTGTTTCTCTATAGAATGGTCAAAAGGAGGATTTGAGGCAGATTTAGTGATCGTCTCTCTAATTATCTCATCAGATTGGAGATATCAGGTCTCCGTCGGCCTGGGAATATTTGTCGTCCCAACGGAGAACCAATACCTCCTATTAGATAACAAAGTAAGGAACACGATCACTAAAAACGCCTCAATACCATCTTATAGAGAGGTAAAGTATTTTGAACTTAACATAGACCCAGTATTCTCAATCCAATAGAGTAGAGGACGTGATCACTATATCTGTCCCAAACCCGCAACATTCCCATCATTTAGAGATGTAAAAATCTCTAATCACGACGGAGAAAATCATGATTAATCTCCGAGATATGGAGCGCCTCACTAGTGCTCGAGTCAATTGGCCTTTTTAACACTCAGAAGATCGATAAGATGGTCATGAAAACTTGTCATGACTAAAAACTATAGCCTTTTTAGTTGCCAATTTTTAATACAAGGGAAAAGATACATGCTAGTGTTCCATGCACTTTAATATAAACATATATATTTTTATATCAGCAGTAATCAGAAAACTAATTAAAATTCTGAAGAGACATTTTCTCTTGTGCCAGAAATGTGCTTATCTAGATTTTCCTTATTCTCCTTCTTCCACCGATCGGTAAATGTTCAGCTTATTGATTGCGACGAAGATGTTTCATCCTTTGCTTTACCCCACACGTCGAGATATATAGGCCGAGTAACCTGCAAAATAGTAGCTTGAAAATAATACAAGATTCGCACCTTCCGATCCAAGTTACATCTGCTCAGCCAAAATGACAAAACCCATGATTGTCACAATGACCATGCTCAGGGACCTGTCTCTCATTACCACTCCTTGTATATACATGTAATAAGCTCTTCCAGAACACATTATGCCTACATTCATAAATCATTTGTAGGCATAATGATTTGAGCCAGTCCAATTGGACTTGTTTTTTTAAACAGGGGTAGTTTAGGTATTTTTTATATTTTAGGGCCAGTTTGTCCCAAACTGATAGTTAGGGTACTGCAAAAGGAAAAAAAATTAATTAGAGTATGAAAGTGGAGAATCGATATAATTAGGTGCACAAAAATGTCTTTTCCCCATAAACTAAGGTGGTGGAGCACCTCAAAATAGATATTATACTTTACACTTTGATTTAAATAATTTGTTAATTCTTTTGTTTATTTAAATCAATTTTGATTAATAAATTAATATGAAAATAACAAGGCGAATAGAGCCTCAATTCAGCTAGGCTCGATTCGACTCGTGAAAAAAGTGTTCAACTTGAGATCGGCTTTGCCTCGAATGAGCTTATACAACTAAACTCGAGCTTGACTCGAAACAATATAGATAAGCTCGAGCTCGGTTTGGCTCGAGCTAGATTCACTTAATTTTTAATATAAATATTCATTAAAAATTAATATGAAAAAATGTATAATTGATTAAATACTACATGAGTAAGCTCGAGATCGGCTCGAATCAATTCGACTCATTTAATTTCATTATATATATATATCTATTACAAGGTAGTTAATTAAATATTAAACGAGCCTTCAAATGTAAGGCTTGAGCTCGGCTTGTTTGCAACTCTAATCATAACAAAGATAGTCGTGAAGAGAATGGACCATCAAACGTCAAACATCTTATAAATTATTTAAACAAGAAATAAAAGGTAAGTACACTTGCTTAAAAGACACAAATGCGAGAAAGATAATGTTTTTTTAAAATTTTATTCAAAGGGTAATATCAATTAAAAAATGAGTCAATCGTGTGCAAATTACATGCCATCATTTTGGCTTGAAAGTTAACGGTTTTAGGCTAAATAAGATAACGAAATACACAAGCGGTTTAAAATTTAAGTTTTTAACTAAGAGGTATAAGTGCAAACATAGTTTAGCTAAAGGGGTCTAGATGCCACTTTCCCATGAATTTATCAAAGGGATAATGACACTTTGTTACACCTAACTATAGCGAAATGACACTTTCATACCCTAACTA
>JAYMTP010002765.1:0-18721 GCA_036897365.1 Geranium brycei
AAATAAGTGAATGTCTAACGGAAATAAGTGAATGTCCAATGGAAAAGGTTATATCCAATAAAAATGAATGTCCATCGAAAATAAGTGAATGTCCAACGGAAAAGGTTCGGTCATTGAAAATAAGTGAATGTCCAGTTGTTCTCACGTTCTCACGAAACATTTGGTTCTCAATGGAATGCTTCCCTATATATAGGACAAATTATGTGAGAACCAAACCCTTTTGTATATATATATTAATTTTTATTAAATATATTTTTTTAAATATTATTTTAGTATATTACCTTGTCATGTCCCTGTTCGTCCCGAAAAGTTTTCACCTCGATTAGGACGGGGCATCTTGTCCCGTTGGAGACGAGATGTTTTGCCATTTCTAAGTTTAACAAACTTTTGAATAAAATTCACAAGACAAGATATTTTGCTATTACTACGTTTGACAAACTTTGTAAAATTTTAAATAAAATTCAGGAGATATGATTTTGTAATAAACATAATGCACAATCACCAGTTGCAAAAGTAAAATAGTGACTGTTCTTTCCAATATCCCTCATAAGTACTATTAAATACCAGCGAAAACTACATAAAATGATGTGAATTAAAATACCAACCTACACAGCAAATCCAAATCTTCACCTATAAACTTGAGTTTATAAGTGAGTTCTGTCTTTTAACTTGGCATCGGAGTTTGATGAGACAATTTCCTCCATAAAACATCATATGAACACATAGGTTTGTCTTTACATATATTTGAACAAGATTCAAAGAAATACAATTATGTTTTTGGATCCACATATGTAAGACAACCATCTCTTGAGCAAGGGTTAATAATGTACATAGCCTTTTACAGCTACAAAAAGAAGAAGAACTTACCAAACAGAATCAACTTAGCTTTTAAGAAAATGGCACTTGATCTCGGCATAGCTCTCCGCATCCCACAAGAATGAGCCAAACGCAAGTGCCTCCAGTACTAGCATTGTCAACCCTGAGAAAGTAATAGAAATCACTTCATCGTTCGACGTGTCGATTGAACCATCCTTGGAAATCCTGATGTCAGGCCTCCCAAACAATGCCTGAGTCTGTTTTTCAATCAAGGATATAGCTTCCTTGGATCTTATCGTCGCGTACCTCTGAAGCGTGTCTGCGTCCAAGTACATCACGTATGATCTCAGCCTATACTTTCCTTCATCACTCACATCCTTGAACTCTCCCCTGTCACTACCATCATCGTTATAATCTGCAGGACCCTTGAACAAGAAATCCGGATCCTGAGTTTTGCTTGCTGGCGCGGGGTCTTTAGTACTTGCCTGGCTTTTGGTGAAACCCTCGGGAAGGATTTTCATGGTTCTCTCGAGTTGAAAACGCTCATCAACTCGTTTGAGGAAGTATCCGTACATTATGGAAGCGGCGTACAATTTTCCAAGTTTGATTTTACTGATCTGAACGGTGCTGTCTAGAGCCCCCACTAGTCGCTCTCCGAGTACCAGAGATAAGTGGCTCTGTATCATCTCAAATGCTTCGGAAGAATGAACGGATTCTAATTTCTGTTCTTGGTTGGGCCAAAAATCTACGCGACCAGTGGGATCTGATGTTGGGGTTATCTTGGGGATCATCGAAATGCCTCTGTCTATAAACTTGTGTATGATCGAGCAGTAAATTATCTCCTCCAATGTCTTGCGCTCTTCCTTTTCTTTGACTTCGGCTATTCTCCTAAGATGCAATAGTTCAGTATATTGTTATTTTAACAGCAAACAATCAACTCGAACATTAACATTGCTGAATATGCAAACTGAGCACGCAAATAAAATCCTGGACACTGAATGATCCAACAAGATTCTGGATGCAGTGTATAAAATAAGGAAAGCAAGGAACCTAAACTTGGCAATTGGAAACAAACAATTATCCAGTCGAGTATTGTTTCTAGAAGGGATGCATGTGGTCTTAAATCGGGTAGAAAAGGTAACAGTGGAGTGGTAGTGTTGGATCCAGTGAAATTGGTAAAGCAATGAATGCCACAAGGGTGTGAACCAGTTTGGGCAAATGGCGCTAATCCAGTTATGGATGATGCAACTTAACTTTGGTTGCTAGTGATAGCTTGCAGTCAGAAGAGTTGGGGGGAGTGATGCACTCACCGGAGATATAGCTGAACAACAAAGTGTGAATGCTGCTAAGGTGGTGATGGTGAATTCAAAATGGTGATTGTGGTGGGGTGGGTTCGGTGGCAAAGAGATATTTTTTGGTGATGATGATTTTGGTTATTGATGAACTTATCACTGAAAAGACTTCGGATATCCACATTCACCGTGTTGTCCTACACTAGCTACTTCCACTTAATGTTTTAAGAATCCCCGAATTGTCCGATTAATCCTCTATAATTTCTTATTTATTTTCCGATTAATCCCCAAAAGGCACTGTTCGACCGACTAGCGCCCAGCGTTTTCTACAACACTGTTGCCACTCAACTTCTCAACATTAGTTAAATCAGTACCCTAGCAGTTTCTCCAAGAAATTTGTTATGCATCATTCAATAAACTACTCTAAGAATCCTTCAAATCTTATAATGCTTAGTGCTTACAAGGAAATATCATTTCAATTTAGCTCCACCAAACCTAATACAATCTAGCAGGCGCGACTTTATTCACTTTAAGAATCAAAACTCAAACCAAATGCCATCAAATATGTTCCTTACAAAATAACCCCGATTGCAATGCCATCAATTGCCAGTCAAATTAACCATGAAAGAAAAGTAAATTATAAAGCAGGCATGGGCATAGATAGGGAGTTAGGTGGAGAGGTGTGAGGTACTAACTTGTAGAGTAGATCTTGAGGCGAAGGACCGGCTTCTTCTTTCTGAGCATCTCTTTGATTTTGAAGATTCTCAAGCTGCTGGTCAATGGCTGCCGGGAATAAATGAGGATGGGTTTGCAGTAATTGCCCCAAGAGCTGGCCAACTGGAGATTCAAATTGAAGAGGGGCGATTGGAACCAAATTATCACTCGAATCCCCAGATGCTTTCACAGTTAGCCCCCTCCCTCTCAATTTATCGTGCCTGACTCCTAACTTTGAGCTCGAAAACGACGGATAGCTCTGTAATGTAAAATATTTTGTTCCAGTTGCAGCAATTAGTAAATTCACAAATCTTTGTTTGTCACTAAGCATTCAGCCCAAAACAAGGGTCTTAAGGAAAAAAAATCCCCCAGATGCAAATGTAAATCAAAACCATAATAGTTTTATGAATGCATACACACAGCTGGTCTTGAAATTATCTACCTTGTAATTAACAGCTGATTCTTATGTTCAATTTGTTAATCATCTTCGGCTCATTTCTCTCTTTCTATAGAATTACCACCTCCTTATTCAGAATTTAATATTGTTTCCATTTCCAACTGGATTTAATCACTTTCTCTAGTGCTTCTACGCATGAACTTTACTTGAACAAACATAGATTCTCCTGTATTGTTAGGTACTTGTAATTGTGTTTACATTTGAATTGAATTGGTGCTAGTAGCTAGGGCACTGAAATTCAAAAACAAAACGAAGATCTTACTTTGATAAATCCAGAGGAAAGAGAAAACTTGGAAGAATCCGCAGAAGAAGGTCTGAGGAACTCCGACGACCTCAGGCCGCCGGCCGACGGAGCCAAGACCAGAACGTCGCTGATGGCCCCTGATATCTGCATATTTACCCAGCAGCTTCGCTTCGTGCTTCTTCTCTCTCTTTTTTGTGACTCACGGTAACATATGTCCTAGATTCTCTTTTATTTAAAATCAAATATTAATTACATCAATTTCTGGCCTTTTCCCTTAGTTTGTGTTCTAGTTTCTTATTGGGCTAAATCAACCATTCTCTTAAGTTTTTTTTAATTATATCTTAAATCTACTATTTAATTCTTCTCCACCCTGATCACAACGGGATTCGAAACCAACATCTACCTACTAATAGTGTGAGGCTCTAACCGTTGCGGTATCCCCTTCAAAACCCTTTCTCTTGAGTTACCATTTCCTCTAACAAAACTTTTAATTCCATTTGTCGGTCCACTAAGCTCGTGAAGAAAATAATGTATGTACACGGGAGTTGTCACCTGCAAACTCGTGCTTCAAATACAAACCTACAGATTATTTTTGCAACACATGACAAGGTATCAACGATGGAGATTTGAGTAGTAGTAGTGCGCCATAAATTTGTAGAACTTTGATTTTATTTTGGTCGTTTCACTTATGCGTAGGGGTATTATTGTCTATGCATGCAAAAAAATTTCTTCTATAAATCCTCGTTACAATTTCTCTCTACGGGTTCACTCTTCCCCTTAGATTTTTATAATCAATCCGGGACACTCGTTATAGTAGTTGAAACTGAGTGTCCGAGGCGATTATGACAATCGTTAGGTTGTCATAATCTGGTCAAACCCTCGTCGGCCCGATTTCCCATTGTTTCACTCTTCCCCCTAGGTTTTTATAATCATTCCAGGACCATCGTCGGACCCGGTTCGCCCCCGTTACACTAAACCCTCATTACGGTATTTGAAACATGGTCATAATCACCCGGTTTATCTTAAACTTTTCATTTTTCAGTTTTCTAAAACTTTTTTTTATCATTTTTATTTCAAAAAATGAAACATTTTTTTCAGAAAATAGTTCCAACGAGAATTCTCTATCCTTACAGAAAGAAATAGCAAAAAAAGACATTGATTGTTCAAATATTGATCGTCACTGGAGATCAAGATCGACATTCGTTGATCGACACCATATCGTTGTCGACTGAGACTTCTGTGATTCAAAAAACATCCCGAAAAAAATTAAACATGTTTAAAGACCAAGTGGTGAAAGTACAGTGCGAAAAAATGAAACGTGTTTAAAAAAACAAATGGTTGTAGTATAGTGCAAAAAAATGAAACAATGCGAAAAATATGAAACATGTTTGATAAACAGCTGAAAAAATCGTGAAATCGTGATGATACTGAAGAAAAAAATGCAACATGTTTCAAAAATGTATTGAAATCAGTATCGTGAAATCCATTGTTTCAATTAAAATCATATAATCAGTAGATCGCCTGATCACTAATCTAGCAATCATTGGATCACGCAATCTCTGAATTGCGCGATCACTCGATCCAGCGATCATGATTTGAATTAAGGAACTAATAGATCGCTAGGTTGAGATTACACCGCCGGAGAAGAAGGCTTACCGTTGGTGAACGTCGCTGAAGTTATGTTTATTGAATCTGCCATGAACCAATTATACAATTCATTCGATCAATTCAGAGTTTGTGCGAAATTGTAGTATGTGAAAAATTGCAGGCACACGATCGATCGTGAGAGGTATGTATCAATTGGTGCGTCTCCACTTCACTCTTTATATATTTAATTGAATTATTTGTATAACAAAATAGGGGTTTAATGTCAGTCATGGATCATTACCATCCAACAGATAATAATGGGTTATAATTTGTATTTAAAACATTATTTGTAAGTGAATGCATATTGTTGATTTTTTTCCTATTTCAATAAACAAAATGATTCAGTAACATATTTTTCATTTTAAAGAAATGTAACATTTTGTAAAAAAAATGAAAATTTCACTGGTACATTTTGGAAAAATGAAAGTTCATCACATTTTTTGCAAAATTAGAATAATTCACGTATTTTTTTCAATTTACCCATGAATTAACTACACAAAATTCGAACCATAAGATAGTCTCAATAAAGAAAGAGCTCGTCATATAGTTTTTTTATAAGCCGAGAATATATTATTGTAATAAAAGGGAAAATACAATAATAAAAGATCACACCGTAAAGGAAAAAGAAAACAAACAAAAGCTAAAAATAGAGAGTCAACACCAACGAATTAAAAACTCTAGGAAAACAAAGGTGACACAAAGTCATCCAAAGGTCGCTTAGGCCGAGGGCTTTCCATGCAACATGTTTAAATTCTGCAGAAGCGATGAGGAGTTCCACGCAATTAAGACGACATTGTAAAAAAACTGATTGAAGAATAGTGTTTGAGGGTGACATTGTTAGAGCATCTAGTGAGATGAATAACTATTAAGTTGTGGAACACATGAGAGTCTGAGCCTCGGTGTGATGCCCGACCTCTCGGATGGGTCACAAACGGAGTGAAAATCTCCCGCTACAAGAACATTCAACCCAAGTTGATCTAAAATTTGTAACAACTAACCCTAGAGTTCAGCCTTGACACAGTGATCATTTATCCATTCCGTAGGGTGATCAACAATTGAAAGACTAGTTTAAATCAGGCAATCATCGTGCCTCCGGAATTGCTAATGGAAGGAGCATAAAAGAAATCCCAATCCCTTGAGAATCCAGATGACTGGAGAAGGATAAGGAGAATGGCCTCGCACTTGATTTCTTGTATCAAGATGAAAGATGGTTGGCGTGTGGCTAAAAAGTTGACAATAATGAGGATCCAATCGACGTGGAGTTTGATGATCTTTGAGGGTGAGGTGATCGTTCGGGTGCTCAAAATGACTCAAAATTTCCTCCTCCGATTCTCGCCCTTTAAAGCCAATAAACTTGCAAAAAGTCCAAATTTGTTTAGCCGTGAGTCTGGATTCGGACAAGTCGAAGAAACCTGAATCGATCAACTTCTGAAGTTTCCTAAATCGCATCACTGAAGGATCCAATGGAGGGCGTGCACCTAAGGATTGGCGGGAGCTACGTCGGTTCTTATCAATCGGCACAAAATTTGAGGTTGTGAAAGAGGTTGGGTAAGAGCTCGAGGAGGTTGGGAAAGGCCCTAAGAGGCCTGATTTGGGCGCGGTTAGAAGTCCAGTGGCGGTAAGCCTGGGGAGATTGAGTTCGTCCCCAATTTTCAGGGTTGCATGTTCGTCGCTATCGTCCCTTTCGGCTTTGTCTACTGTGTCGCCGCTTAGATCCGGGAGGAACTCTTCCTCCTCATTTGTATCAGTTTCTTCCTTATTAGAGACATCCGCTCCATTTTCGTCTTGTCCATCTGACTCTTCTGATCGATTGTCTTCAATCCCAGACTCCGACTTCGATGAGTCTGAGTCATAGTTAACGATAAATAAGATGTTTGATGTCGCGCTTAGCCTGACACAAACTTCAGTCTTGGTGAATTTGTACTTTAGTGTTACCTTCCAACTCTTGGATTGAAGGTCGCTCAGTGAACAAGCACTAGAGTGTTGTTAATACGCTTCCCATTGCTGGAAAGTGGGTGGACCGCCACCGGCAAACCGATCATGCCTGCAATGTTGAAAAGAGTTTTTGGTGTCCAACAAGCTGATGGAATCCCTGTGATTTGGACCCATGAGAATATTTCCCCATTTAGGACAAGGTTTTCCATCTCGGAAAAAGCCAAAAACTAGCGACGAAGCCACTTGCATCCGATGCCTCTCATGGTAATCATCAAGTCTTCATCCAGAAATGAGAGAACGAAGACTTGCTCATCCACCATCGAAATTGTGATATCAGTTATGTTTACGGCACTCAATTTACCCCTTAAGGTCTCTGTATCCAGAGGAGAAATTAAGACCGCTATTAGTGTTAGGTCAATGTATGAGTTGAAGAACCTATTCAAATTGGTCGTGCAACTACGTCGGTCTTTCAGGGGAGCTGGCTTCGGTTCTTGATGAGGCTCTTTCGATGGTTGGTTGTGGCATATGAGCGCTTGCTAGGGGCCGAAAAGTGGATCAGAGTATCTAGGGTTAGCTTGCTTGTCAGAGCTATGTGCGAAGGTTACAATGGACCTTCACCGGCAAAAAATCGGTCATTAATTGCCAATATCACCTTCTAAGTTTCATGATGTTTGTTGAAGTGAATAAAGGAAAAGCATTTCCCCTGATTCGTCGTGGAGCGAGGGAGATCGTTTCATGCCCAAAAGGCTCAAAAACCTTACGAATCTTGGCATAGGAATAGTCTTCTGGTATGTGGCAGACGAAAATCGTGGTGTTGGGATAGTTGAATGCTCGAGAAGAGATGATGTGATTGTTGTCAGGTCGTGCTTCAGGCTTGTGGCGGCTGGGTGCCGCCGGGATTGGTGGTGGGGGCTTGCGAAGGGAGATATGGCGTGCTGGTTTAGAACGAGGAGATGGTGATCGGTCAGTTCAGCGGCAGCTTGAGACTAAGGGCAGCGGCTGCTCCTCATTAGGGTTTTCTTTTCGTCATATAGTTATAGTTCCTGATAGTAAATTACGTGACTATGGTTACCAGAAATTCATAATCAACTTCCACAGAACTCTACAGTGCAAGGTAAGTTCATTGATAGTCACAGAATTACATTCTCATCACTATTGTTTTCTCAATACAGATACATAAATGTGAACACTGCAAAAGAAAATCTGGGGACAAACAAGAATGGGGTATGGTATGGCCACGGCTTCCACACACTACACTACATACCATCGGCCGTCCTACACTCTTCAAACCCGTAAAATCACAAGACAAAAGGATGGTATGGAACAAAGATATACCTAGAACCTAGAAAGGGTCAGCTTTTGATCAATTTTGAAGCTCCTAAATGGTTAGATTACTCTCCCATGAGAAAATTCAAATGAAGGTTCAATCTTTTCATTGACCACCCTGCAGATTCTCTGTTTCCCCTATATGTTGTGTATCCTTGATTAAATTTGGCTCGTTTCTCCTAGGATCTTCATGTCCAGCAACCTCCCCAAGCCTCTCCTGCATTTGTAACTTTTTGTTCAAAAACAGAAGCGCAAAAGAGATCGACTTGTACTAACGAACTTTCCATTACTGCTATAAGCCTTCAGCTATTGCACACACTCGAGGTCTTAAAATCATAAATGTCTGGTTTGAGTCTTGGCGTTGGCATAATTTGATATTAGTCATTACCTTGAGGGAGGTATTCTCAGAGAGAAGCTGCTCATACTCACTCTGGATGCGGCTTACTTCTGATCTAAGAGTCGCATTTTCTTCTTTGAGAACTTCAGCACGTTGGGCCAGCTCGTCACATTCAGCCTGACTCAGAACATGCATAAAATCCCAGTGAGTCCATAGGAAAGCGCAGGATGCTATTTACCAAAAAAGAATAACGGGGTTGCTTAAAAGTCGTAACCTGTTTACGCAACCTTGACCGGCGGGCAGATTCCCTGTTTGACTGCTTCCTTTTCTGTCTTTTAAGCTCTCTCTCATCCTGAATCCATAAATAAGTTTAGCCAGTGTAAATAAATAATAGCATATAACTTTTGCAGAGGAAAACACGAGACTCGCTTATGAGGTAAATGTTCAAAACAGAAAACAAAAAAGTGACCGAGGAAAAAGCAGGAAAAAAAGGCCAATAAGGAGAACTTGGTGATACAATTATGGTAAAAGAGCAAGAATGTATAAGGAACACTTGGTGGTAAAATTAAAATACTTAAACTGGTTTGACATCCAACTATTGTGTCAAAATCACAAAGTCAGATGTTAAACTGCCACATTGGATGATTAATGTCTCCATGAGGTCAAAAACCTACATTCGTAGATAAAAGGTATCAAGAAGGGTATGACTACCCGACTTAAGTAAACAGAAAGCATATTCGTGCAGTAAGACGACAAATTTTCAAAATAGGTTGTTCCAGAGGCTTAATAAGAACCTGCAGCCAAAGTTGTGACTGCATGCTATCCCGTGATCCAGTGGTTACGATTCCTCCAGCAATCGGAGTAGAAGGAACTTTCCCACGTAGTGCAGGAATACTGGAAGTAGGAGAACCCCAATAATCCATCCCAATGTTTAAGTTTGTGGTAGGACCAGGAACAGCTGGAGCACCAACAACTGGCATCGGCATCATAGTCATTTGATTGACCATGGTATGAGGTGTGGTTGAACCTCCATTTTGAGACCCATGCAAGGAACTGTCGTTCTGAGATGCTTCACCTGTTGTAAGGAAAAATTATAGTTGCACGTCATGTTCAGTCAACTGACTACATTAGAAAGAAAAGTAAAATGCCCAAACCTTCCATAGAATCTTGCCTGGAGCCTGACTTCCTCTGTGAGTCCTGTACAAAATAATGAAGTCAGATAATATGGCATTTTTCTCCATAAGAAATATAGTAGAGCAACAAGTGCTTAGGCCGCAATAGCCAGTTACCATTAACACATGGCACACAAAAAGGTAAATTGGGACCAGCTCCTTCAGGTAAAGTGAAGCATGGACAAAGAACTACCATAGCTCATATTCATAATGCCTATATGTTAATATGCAAAGCCAACACTAGCCTTCAACAAAATTAGTAAATGATAAAAAATTGTTCGGCTGAACATGATCTCACATGTCACATAGAGTCATAGAGTTAATGATAAAAAAAACGTACAGCTTCCAAAGAGGAGATTTCATTCGTGCACAAGATACATCCTTTGATATATTGATAAATCTACAAACCCACCACTAAGTAGGAGAAGGCCTAAAATAAAACTGCAGCTACAAGAGTATAATAACACCTCAAACGAGTCAGATAAACTCTTGCTCTATTAACAGGAAAACTAATCAACAAATAGAAGAGACCAGGTACTAAACTTGACAAAACATTTAATCTTAATTTCATACCATATAAACCAACAAATGCATACACATTCAAGAAATTGATTCAATAGAGAACAGAAACTAAGGCAGAGAAACATACAAACTAGAATGATGAAAGCATGATTAAGTGTGCAATTCCACTGAATCAATCTACAAACTTAAGAACAGAATACCATGGTACTTACATTCTGAGAATTAGCATCGCTTCCTTCACTTGAACCATCACTGCCACTCTCAGCACTGCATGCCCGGGTTTTACTTCAATGTTAGCAAATATATTTTAGGATCATAAGATTTGGCAGTTAAGGCAACTGTCGTGATCAGTACACATGGAAGTTACATGCACAACCTCAAACTTAGAAGCAATGGAAAATGGACTTAGTAAGCTCACTAGGAAAATAAGAACATCATCAAACCAGCACAGCTCTCAGGAAAAACAACCGTGAATGTGCTATTAAATAAGCTAAAAGGACGACGACAAATCATTTGACCATTTTCTTTGGGTTCTTTTGTTAGCAGAATTTGCAGCCAAAAGCAAGACAATAATTCAAAGAGAATAATGGTAACACCCCTGAAAAGTAAAATTGTTTAGCAACTGCTTCCTTTTTACTTCTTAATACAGCTCGTTAAAACCTCAAATCATAATACATACTCATCATACCTTTTGGAATAAACTCCATTTGCAGATGCTCCTGATGCTTTACCCATTTTACCATTCTTTCCTGTAATCATATTCAAACTCCCCAAACTTCCTTTTGATCTTTTGATGGGTAATTTTTCCTTCACCTCGGATGGCTTACCCTCTGCTTCTGCACTTCCAGGTGTATTACCCTGGAAGCAGATTGAAAAACTATTTATCCTAAAGTCTAGTGGAAAATATGTAACAATGCTTTAAGAAACCACAAGACAGTACGGTTGAAATCTTACAGAAACCTCAGCGATGCCATTTGGAGAAGGCATTGCAAAAGGACTGAAAGGATAAGATCCCTGTTTGATAAGAAGACGGTATGCATAGTTAATAGGTTGATAGAAGTGCAAATATAATGCAAATTTGTGAAGATAAACTAAGCATATGTCTAAGAGAATACCGGAGGCATGGATGGATGAGCATATATGCCACCGTGTGGATACATGGCAACGTATGGATGTGGTGGGGTACCATATGGAGGCATAATATGCTGCAATTAAACATATAACAACAACAATTAGAAGCAGAACGAGATACTAATGAAGCAAAAACAATAGTATAAATAAATTTTAGCTACAGCCATCGACAAACTCATAGCAGGCAAACTATGCCCAGCCCCCAAACAGAATAACAAAAAGCATAAAAAATAGATGTGCAGCCAAAAGTAAAATGCACAAACAATCATAATAGAATGCTAAATGAACTTGCAGTACAATCCTCAGTTTAAGATGCTTCTTCCAGTTCAACTTCTTACTTTTTAGTGTTTTTGATATCTGAATGTCATAACAATGTAATTATTTCTGAAGATTTCAAACAACTTATAAAACTACAGCTCAAGATATACAATTGTAGTCTAATTGAATTGTCATCTACAGTTAAGATATAAACAATCATACATGTTTCTTTTTGGGGCTCACGTAAAATTTGAGAAAAAAAAACTAGAAGAATAGAACATTTAAGAAAAAATTTACACCTGGCAAACATAGTCCTAAAACAATCATTATACCCACCAATCCAATCAATTTGTTATAGTCCTAAAGTAATCATTATACTCACTAAACCAATCAATTTGTCTTATACAATATTTGGGTTAGACCCCACATGAACTGGTAGATACGTCGCTTCTATATTTAAAATTTGAACTGGGAAACTGATAAAACAGTCTAAGACTTCTCCACTACTTTCAAAATACAGCAGTCATGAAAACAATCACCACTTGAATTTATAGAAACATTTTTTTATTGCAACCTTAAGAATACCATCCGTGAAGCACCGTGATAAAGTTACAAGGATGGAAAATGGGTTTAACATATGATACACGTCCAAAAATATAACTCACATCAGGAAATATAAATACATACCTGAACACCCCACATATAAGGGTGAGCTTGGGGACTTGATGCCAAATACCCATGTGGAGGCATAGGGGAATAAGCCTGTTTAACCATCCAACATAAGACATTGGATATAAAGTGATTACAGACAGGAACTAATAAAAGCAATCAACACATAAATTTGCTACAGAACCTGAAACCCCGGCCAATCTGGATTAACCGCTCCAGTGCTAGTATTTAAAGACTGTTCCTGAAAAAAATGCATGGTCCATACAGAGATTTCAAAATCACCCATTGGAGTGTAATTTCTGTGTAATACCAACAAAGATAAATTCATTTCTCAAATAACACCTGGGTTGCAGGTGGAGTTGTCTTTGGCTCATCTTGATTCGCCGGTTTATCTATCTCACTGCTGACCATTATTTAAGTAGGTACCTCTCAACAAAATCTCAAACCATACTGCAACACAATCCAAGCTTTATGTTATTGCATTCTACCAGTTTGCCTTAAATAAAATATCTATTACACCTGCAAATGCTAGCAGGGTGACTATATTTTGCTTCCTCAGAATAAGATCCAAAATTTCCAAATTCATATACAAACATATTCATATGCATAATCCATAACCCATAACCTGTTTCTGTAACACACCCTTACTACAAATATCAAACCTGAGTATCAGAACTCTAAGAATCAGATAAAATTAATGTAACATGCATATTAAACCTGTAAAATTTACAAATTTCCTGAAAATTATAGCCTGGTGAAATAGAATTACCGCGAAATGATCAGACCAAATTGGAATACGATCCAGATGAAGAACTGAGAACCCGAGCCGACGAAATTGAATCTAAGTGAGGAATGGGGACTCGGAGGTCCGACGAAATTGAATCTAAGTGAGAAATGGGGACACGGAGGTCCGACGAAATTGAATCTAAGTGAGAAATGGGGACACGGAGGTCAGTCTGAGAGAAACCCGAATTAGGGCAAGATTGCAAGAACATTAGATATTGAAGTCCTGGATTGAGGAAAATGAGAACAGATCAGGAATTAGGGTTTGAGATGCGAGGATTGAAGGTTGACGGAGACGATCGTAAGGATCGGTGTTGCTGTTTGCTCTACTCATCATCTTCACCTTCACCTGTTTTTGTTTTATTTCATTAACGCATTTTCCACGTATTGATATCTTCTATAATTAGCAATTAGCACAATTCTACTCGACCTTTTAAAAAATACATATTCAAATTTTATCCATTTTAATTGCATTTCTCACGTGTTCATATATTTTTAGGACGTAAAATGAGAGATTTGATAATTATTTTGAAAATGTGGTTTGAAGCCATTCATTTTGTTAAATATAATTTAGTGTTAAATATTACTATTATTTTGCACATGTGATCGATACAATTTTGACTCTCTTAAATATTTGGTAGGTCAAACTTAAAATGGCACGTGCTTGATATTCAATTATTTTTTATATCAAACCAAATTTGAGTTGGGTATTCCATCCATTTTGGTGATGTTTGTGTGATTATAAAATATTATAATTGAGTTTGATAGGTGAATTCGAGCGTAACATTGAAAACCTGCATGTACCAAGATTCAAACTCAGTACTTTACATATGTTAGTGTGAGTTCTTTACCACTTTGTCCAACTTGTGTTGGTACCAAACTCGAGTATGTCTTTTCAAGAATACCCGAGTTTGGTATGTTAGTAATTTGCATGGTTTAGAATTTAATTAATTATATAATTTTATTTAATATAATTGTGTATAATTTTAAGTTGTATTTAATATTTATAATGGTACTATACGGGTCGACTTACTTGAGTCAAGTTTAAGTTTGACTGTTTTTTAACTAGTCTTGAGTTTAATTAAGTAAACTGATTTTAACCTAACTTAGTTTTGATAAATTGAATAAGCTGATTTGATTTCAGCCTAACTTAGTTTTGACAAATTTAGATTCACTTCGGTTTGTTTAAATCACTAGTGTTAAGAAGAAAATACAACAATTACTATGTTGTGTTGTACCCGGAGAGAAGTCGCATATGCCGGAATCCTCTACCTGATAAAAGTTCTTTTGTATCACTTTATCGATACTAATTCTCACATTTTTACATCGTTTTCGTCCCATTTGTGTACTGTGCACTGTAAATTGATTATGCAAATCATGAACCCTAATATTGCATACATACATAATAGCTAGGATCTTAGAACTAGATAATTCTCACACATTTGAGTTCGAAGTCACACATCGGAAGATTACAAGGTATAAGGAGGGTTTATATACACATTGGACCCTAGACCCAACAGGCTAGTCTTTTGGGACAAAGGTGGCTCCAATGTGTACATAGGCTTTCCTTGGGTGCTCCTCCTTGGTAAGTCTGATTCTCCGCAACACTCGATCAGAGGTTTGGTTCGGTAGACTCTCCTGATTAAGTGGGTCGGGTACTCCTATGGCTAGTAAAACCATAACCATGATCGGCTTCTCTCATGGTGAGGCTCAGCTAGGATGGAAATGACCATTGTGGGATTGAATTGACCAAGTAAGAAGTTGTGGGCTTAGGGGGGGCATGCCCGATGTGATGAGACTCAATGTGAATGGGAGATTGTTAAGTCCACGTGAGCTCAAAGTCTCACATCAGAAGATTACAAGGTATATAGAGGTTTTATATACACATTAGACCCTAGACCCACTAGGCTAGTCTTTTGAGTCAAAAGTGGGCTTTAATGTGTGTATGAGTTTTCCTTGGGTGCTCCTCCTAGTAAATCCCAGATCTCCCTAACAAATTCTTCCACTAAATCCTCCGAGTTTGCCTTCTCCCGGGCCAACTAATTAAGGAGAAAGATATATCTCTTGCTCAGCTCAGTGGTTTGAAATGTGAGGGACTTGAGAACTTGAAACACAATTGAGATGAAAATATATGAACACAATTTTGTGAAGGAAGAGTTAGTGAGCGAAAGGTATTCATTGAATTCATTTAGGAATCCAACATCCTCACTAGGCATGACATCTAGGTTGGGCCGATCCTGTTGTGTAGCCAAAAAAGCAATTGCTTAAGGCCCCCAACTAAATTTAGGCCCCAAATTATAGTTTTTATATATTAATTATAAAGAATATTAATAAAATTGCAAATTTATTATATTTTATCCTTTCAAATGCAATCAATCCTTTCAAAAAAAAACCAATTTTATCTTTTAAAAAAAACCAATTTTTTCTACAACTTTCTTATAATTTAGTAAATAATTCAGAAAAATATACTATACTATTATGGGGCTATAGTTACAATAAGGTTTTTGAAATGGTAAAGTAAATTTTGAAACTGTTAAATTCGGTTACTTCTAATAAAATTTAAAACATATTTCTTAAGAGCGTGGATATAGTGATTTATTATGTCTCACAAATGTAATAATATATTGATCCCATACATATGAACCGGTTTATAGGTAATATTAGTAGCTAGTGTATTTTTATTTGTTAAATTAATGATACAATAGAATATAGTCGTTTGAGAGTATTATGTTATGAAATTAAAAGAAAAGGAGCCCGGTTTAAATTATCGCTTTAGGCCCCCACAACCATAGGGTCGGCCCTGCATGGAGAATATTAGGGATGTAAACATATTCGATAATAAGAAGAGTTGGTAGAAATTTAGTTTATGGTCAAAATACGAAGAGACTCTGAACCAAAGAGAGACCATATAAATAATATAAAAAGAGTGATTTTTTTCTTTGAGAAAACGTGAATCTTCGTATAAATAAGATGTCATGTGGGGCTAGGCTTACATTTTGCTTTTATACACATGTAATAGATTAGAGGTGAAATTTATATGTTTATTGGGTATGATAGTCTGTCTTCTCTAAGCATCCGCACTGGCACAGTGGTTCAATGGATTCTCTACCCTAGCCTAAACCAAGGTTCGAGAGTAAGTGGCAGCCTCGTAGGGTAGATTAGGGATAGATATAAATGGGTTGGTGTTAGGACTTGGGTAGTATAGGTTTAAAAAAGGGGATAATTCATGTTCACTATGGTGTGGTTTGACACTTTTCACGTCACTACGGTGTACTATTTTAAGAGTCAATTCAAAATGCGACTTTTTTTACGTGTCACCATCACTAACACCGCTAAAATAAGTATAAAATGTCTCTAATACCATTTATTTATTGTTCATCTTCTTCCTCAACCCTTTATTGTTTATCTTCCTCACACTATTTCTTACATGTTGTAATAAAACCGGACAAATTAAAGATCATAGGGTAGAGCCGGAATATTCATCACAACCATATAGGATAGCTAGCACTATAAAGAGGTCATGATTATTTCAAGTTAAGGCGGATGTGTGTCAACTAGAGAATATGAGCATAGGTAGCCAGAACAAGAATTTGAAACTATAAGCATTGCATAATTCTTCAGATTCGCCTTCTGAAAGAGGCTATGAAATTCAAACTGAATCCATTTGATTCATTATAAAGCATAGATAAAATTGCAAACCCATTCTCGCTCAACCTCCCCAATCTCAGCCGCTCCCCCAAACTCACGTTGGCGCCGACCCCGACCATACCCAATTACATCTTCATTTCTGAAACCTCTAAAATCCAACTATACAAATTTGAAATGCTTTAATTTGAAACCCCCAAAAATCTCTACAATTCAGAATCAAATCAATAAGAAAAATCAAATCAAATACCCATCTATCGAGACGCTTGTTCTCTACCTTTTTTGAATATCATTTCAACGTTTTGGATGCTTTGAATTCAAAATCAGATATGGGTTTTCAAGACCCATTCAAGCTCGCCTCATACTCACCCAAAGTCACAATTTTTGGGTTCAACAACTTTGTGAGTCGCATAGCTGTCTCGACTGCATATGTAGCCTCGCTTAGTAGGTTGTACAATCGAATCATGAATTTGACGACCAATACCTTGTCTGGGTGGATTCAAAAGCTAGACTCGTTGATTTCTTCAATCAAGGTTATGATGGGTTCGAATTTGAAGTTCAGATCAAGGAGCATGGAATTCCGACGAGACATGGAACTCCGACAGAACTAGCCATGGTCTCCAACGAGACTCGACAATGGCGGACCCTCTAGCTCGTCAGCGAGGATCGAAGTCGTAACAATGTAGCCGTACTGGAAGGTGTGGCTGGATTACCTCATTTTCGACAAAAATAGTATTTGGTGTTTTTTTGTTATTTATTTATTTTTAATATATGGGCATATTGTTTTTGTAAATGATCACATTCCGTTAGTTGTAACAGAGTTAGGATAATAATGACACGTAAAAATAATTTCCCGTATTAAACTGACTCTTTAAATAGTACACCATAATAACGTGAAAAAACGTCATACCACACCGTAGTGAACATGAATTATCTCAATATAAAATAGTCTACCGTCTCTCCTACATTTTTTAACATTATTGTTATCATATATTATTTAAGGGTAATTCCATGTCAGTACCCCAAGTTTGTCTCATTTCGAAATTAGTACCTCAAGTTTGAAACTTTTTTTGTCGATACCACAACAAATTTTAAGTTACAGTTAAGGTAACGGCCGTTAAATATAACAGAATTGATGTGCAAAAAGTCCAAAATGTCTCTATTACTTAAGTTTTAGTTTGGTAATTAATTGATAAATATAAAAAGATTATTTTACCCTCGTTTAAACAATAAACTAATGCTTTGATTCAATGATATATTAGTCTTTTCAACTGAAAATTTTAAAAAATAAATTAATTAAAAAAACCCTTGTTGTCCTCCCCTTCTCTCTCTTATTCTCTAACACGTGAAACCACAAAATTTCCAGAAACTCTTTATCTTCTTCGTCCATTTACTTACAGAGACAACAAAGAGTTTTTACACTTAATCACCTATGGTCTCCACCGTTCCCTCCGCCGTCCCACCGTCGCGAACCTCCTCTACGCCGCCGTCAGCCATCACCCGCACCCTCTCCTCGCTCCCACCGCACCCTCGCCTTCTCCTTCGTCGAGGAGGCCGCGGCGGAGCGTCGCCGCCACAAGAGCTAGCTCCAGATCGAGCCGCCACTTGTCGGCGCTGACTTAGGAATCTCGAACAAACCTAGATCTATATTGGGTTTGTTTGATTTTTGGGCCAAAGACTCGAAGCTGGAGAAAGAAGAAAGTCGTTCCTGACCCAGCTCGAAATCGATTCAGCATGCGGTGGCTGGCTCGACGGCGACGGAGCGGAAGGAGG
>JAYMTP010002766.1:0-18720 GCA_036897365.1 Geranium brycei
TATTTTTTAATTTAGGCTTGATTTGTAAGTTGAATTAGACGAATTTGAGTTTTATCTCAACTTATTTATAGTCATGCTTAAAGTAACATTTGTTAAATCTAACAACAATATTTTTTTAATGTCCAAAATATTATAACTATTTGTTTTCCCGTGTATTTCAATCTTTAATTTTATTGTTTTCATATATTTTGGCATTAAATTTGAATTGACACATTTACCCTCGATTAAATAACAAATCCGCCTTTTATTAAGGGCTAATTTTCCTTTCAAAGTAAAAATAAAATTTGAAAATAATTTGTGAAATTACAACTTGTACTTTTTGCTCCGTCAATTTGTGGAGACCGTCGTTGATGATAAGATCACCGACCGGCTCACTTTGGTACTCTACAGTACCATCGGGACTGGATCAGTGCTTGATTTAAATTGTCATAAACTCGACCTGATGAACCGAAATCTAATTTTATGATCTATAATTGTCTTATGAACTCAAAATATTGATTATGATGATCTAATTATCCGAAACCTGTAATTATCTTGCGTGGAGCCACATGACAATCCCGTAATTTCCCATGTTTTTATTATAAAGACATTAAATTTTATTTTATTTATCTCAAAAGACTATTTTGCCCTTGAATCATATATACTTGATATTCAATTGGAGTTAAAAGAGTCACTTCATAAATCATCAAATACTTGCCGAATTTAGAAATTAGGCAGTGAAGAGATTTTAGACCAGGCGGCCGGTTCTGGCGGTCCGACCAGGTTAAATTAAAGTTTAAAATAAACCAAACAGTATCGTCTCCACTCTCGTCTCTCTCTCTCACCGTCTGTCTCAGAAATCGAACGCTCGCAGTCGCAGAATCGGCCACCGTCCACGCGCCGCCGTCCGATCAACCTCCAGCGTTGAGGTGCGTTTCAAAAGCAACATCTCTCGTTGATTGATTTTTTATCTGATTTTGAGATAGGAGTTAGGGTTTGATCTCTGGTTTTTTGGGGGATTTTGGGTTAGGGTTTGGTTTCTGATGTCAAAAGTCTCTTGTTTGTTTGTTACTGGTTTTGAATTCGACGATGAAATTCGATATTGCTTGCATTGGTTTGTTAAGACTCAAGAGTTGCTGCTTGCTGTTGTGAACTCGATAATGAATTTAAGTGATTCTATTACATTTATTTTCAATAACTGTAATGCCACTGCTAAACATTTGTAGAAGCTAAAACCAAGTCATGCCCTTTTCTGTTTGTGTACTATTAGCTTAGACATTCTTTTAGTTAATATACTACTTGAATATGTTTTCATATTTATTTCTATAGATTATAATTCATATTTATATTTTAATTAGAGTAATATAGTAATAAAATACAAATCCGATTAATCCCCGATGTTTGAATAGCATAACCCAGGTGTTTGAATTATGCTGTTCTGTGTTTGATAGCAGATTGGGTTTTGAGTATCATAATGCCATTCACAATTACTTGTATTGTTTTTTTCTTTTTAAACAGCTTTGAACCAATTAAAGTATGGTATAATACCATACAACATAATCAAGTTGTATGGTATTATTCTTCGATTGGCACGGATTGGCAATAGGAAAGCCAACCTCATAAGGGACTTTTAAAGATGAGGGTAAACACACACACACACACACACAAGTCCCTTATGAGGTTGGCTTTCCTATTGCCAATCCGTGCCGATCGAAGAATAATACCATACAACTTGATTCTGTTCACCGTGTTCTGTTAATTCCCTGTCCATTTTTAGAATATAATCCTATGCGGCCAAATCACCATTGGTCCTATAAACTTCTTGAATCGTTCCAAGGAGTGCTGTTTGGGGGCTTTAAGTCATTGTTTGAGGAGCAAAAGTTTCAATTTTTAGGATACCAGTTTGCTCATCTCCTTGCATTTACCACTACTTGCTTGAACCAGTAGCTCCATGACTCTGCTGCATATCTATATGGCCATTGAGATAAGCTATTTCACCTACCATATAATATTCTTGGCCTGTTACTTTGTATTATATGATACTGTGAAATAATTATTAAATATCTTCTAATCCTTGCTGGAAACCCTTACACATACAGTATTTGATGTTGGTATAAGAGGTGCAATGATGAATGTGTCAATATGGATTTGTCTTAGTTTGCATGGCAGAATCAACATTTATGTAATAAAGGGCTTTAGTGTATGTAATAAGGTATTACCTGATAAAAATGTTCATATCAGGGTAACTTTTACATGGGAAAGATATTATGTTTGAGGATTATTATATATTTTCTTCAAGATGTTTAGTCAAGCTATATATCTACTTTTTGGTTTCCTAGGATAGTGATATTGCCCGTTTTAAGTTTTCTAGTTTTGCATGTATCGGCTTTTTTATGTTTGGACTTGTAGTGATGCTCATTTTTCAATTATTTTACAGGAATAGCAGAGAACTGGTTCTTTCTTTCCGCATGGAGGATTCAAGTGAGATTCCTCAGTCTGAAGTGGGTGACTCCCAGCAGTCTAAACAGGGTGAACCCCAACCGTCTGAGCAAGGTAAGACTCATACACCATTTATGTGCTTAAAATTCTCAGTGTAGTATTATTTTTTTATCTTTTTCACTCCTGTTTGCGTTCGCTACTGTAATCCTTTTAAGTTGTGTTCTTCATGTTTCTAGTCTGCAGTTTTTTCAGAAAGCCGTCAAAGAACAAAAACATTCGAAAACGAACAACAAATGAAGATGAAGATGAAAATGCAAAAACTGAAGGTTCCGTGTTACAGAACCAGAAAAGGCCTCATAAAGCTGACAGTAAGCTATATTTTTCTACTGGGCCATTGAAAAGCTCAGCTGTTGAGTCTAACGCAGAATCAGAGAAAACAATATTTCATTATGAGTCTTCAAAGGAAATCCAGGTTCAGCATGACAGTCGGGCAACAGCAACGCTTGAAACAGAGACCGAGTTTTCAAACGACGCTCGTGCAATTCGTGAAAGAGTTCTTAAACAAGCAGAAGAGGCTGTAAGGGGCAAGGCTAAGAGTTCTGGTGATGAAAAACTGTATAAAGGGCTTCATGGTTATACGGACTTTAAGGCTGGATTTCGAAGAGAGCAGACAGTTGCTAGTGAGAAAGCTGGTGGATCACATGGGCCTCTTAGGGCCTCTGCTCACATTAGGACCTCAATGAGGTTTGACTATCAGCCGGACATCTGCAAGGATTATAAAGAGACTGGTTATTGTGGTTATGGCGATTCATGCAAGTTTATGCATGATCGAGGGGATTACAAGTCTGGATGGCAGATGGAGAAGGAGTGGGATGAGGCAGAGAAAGCAAGGAAGAGAAAGTTAGCTATGGGAGGGGGTGACGAAGATGGTGAAGAGGCTGACCAGAACGAGGATGATGAAGACGAAGATGCTTTACCCTTCGCATGTTTCATTTGTAGGCAACCTTTTGTGGACCCTGTTGTGACGAAGTGCAAGCATTACTTCTGTGAGCATTGTGCTTTAAAGGTGATGTCTTCCTTGATTTTTATCTATTTTCAAATTGAAAGATTATTATACTGTGGCTTCATGAAAATTGGTTTGGTTTTATACGATTTTCGTTTCTTTATTAGCTTAAATCCATATTTTTAAAAAGAGCATACATTTTCTGGTAGGAAGAGAAAACAAGTTTGATGGAACTTGACTAAAGTAGATACATAACATATGAAATAAAATAAGACTCTTTCCCAGAAGGCAGTAGCTGATTAATTTTTCTTGCTTGTGTCTATGATGCCAAATGAACATGATAGTCTGTTTTTTGCAAATTGGAATTGAGTTATGTGCATTTTTTTGTGGAACTGAAATGAATTTGTTGCATATAAACCAGTTCCAGGAATTAATTACATTACTCCTTTTGAATTGTTCTATTTTATGGCCTCGAATAGATTTGAACTGAATCCGGTCAGTTTAGACTATATTATTTGTGTATATACTATGCTCATGTTTGGGACAGTGCGGTATTTTGTCTTCAGTTATCAAAATTGCTTTGACGTGTTATACTCCGAACGTTTTAATTTGAAAACGTAATTGTTATAATTCTTTTGCGTGTTTCGTTGTTTTCCTTTTAATATACTAGTCTGACATCTATTCTTTTTGTCCGCAGCATCATACCAAAAACAAGAAATGCTTTGTATGCAACCAGCCGACGTTGGGCATGTTCAACACTGCTCATGAGATTCGCAAAAGGAATGCCCCTCAAGGTAAATGATGGTCAACTAGTCATGTGGACGTAATTTTTGTATCTCATTGTTGCTAGCACGATCAGTCAACTTTTGTATTACTGTGTTCCTGAATTTGTGCAGACCTTCGATTTAGTTTATTGTATGAAACAAATTGTGCACTTTGTGGATCATCAATTCATGAGATAGGTTACATCTTCAATAACTCTAACGAATTGTGCACTTTGTGGATTATCAATTCATGAGAGATAGGTTAAATCTTCAATAACTCTGTTAGTCCAGTACTAGGTTCATTACCCTAACATTTTTTGAGCGGACTGGAGGAATTCAGTTTGGTTTGATTTTCTGAATTAAATTGTATGACTTACTCATTTTTGGTTCGTGTTCTCTCAACCAAATTTTAAGAATTTTTCACATTTTGAGCCAGCACCAACTTATTATTTGTCTTATTTCTTGTTGGCGGATATTGTTAGGCCCAATTTTCAATGCCCTAAGCCACATGTCTAAATGGGTTAGTTTTCGATTCGATCTGATTTTTTCAGTTCTAGTTTTATAAAACCAAACCAAACCAATGATGTTTCAGTTTTGTACACAATTGAAACAATTTGGTTCAGTTCGGTCATGCAGTCCTAGTTAGACCTGTCCAATATCAATCGGATATTTCATCATCAATTCTAATGTGACATGTTCATGGTGAAATAAGACTGAATTGTGCCCTACTAAAATAATGAACCCTACATATGCAAGCAAATATTCGTTTGTGAGCATGACATCTAAATAAACCACTAAACAATCAAGAAATTTATTGGACCTGAATCAACCAGCAGCATGAAAATTGATAGATAATAATAATAGGTGCTTCAGAATGACCATTAATATACACTCCATCATCATCACCATCACCATGTGGGAGAGTACAGTAGCAAATAAGCTAGTTTTACTTTTACAAGCAAATTAAGATCAATAGCTATTATAATAAAGCCCACACCACACATGAAGAAATCCATTTCTCCCAACCACCCAAAATTCCATCCCACAACTGGCCTCGGCCTCTCAGTTGGGATCGGAAGCTGTGTATTCAAATAACAAATACGGCCAAAACATCTATCCTAATCGAAAAAGGAAAAAAAACAATACTGCAAACATTTCAAGATAAGAAAGCTATGTTATATGTTCCACTTATCTTTCCTTCAAATTAGTACAAAGTGGCGCTGTCTCAGTCTTCCATGGCCTACCATCACTCCCCAGATGACCATGCCACAGGAGCTTGAGTTAATTTGATAACTGGACACCAAATCCAATCCAAATCATAGACCCTTTTCTCATCAGTCGAACTGGAGGTTATTAAAACCGTTGACAGCTCCTAGGCCACTTAGTAGATGGTTCCCCAAATCCTGTTGATGATTCATGTTTGGGTCTCTAATCATTTGAGACATGCCCACTCTTCCGTTCATCATCGAGTTGTTGCCCATCGCAGCTCTCATCCCATTTACCATGGCAGACTGACCAAGTCCGCCTCCCATGTTCCCAAATCCGTTACCAACAAGGTTGTTGCCATTTGCTGTTGGCCCATTACCACTATTTAGACCCATATTGTTGCCTGTTGGCAAAATTCCATTAACATTCTTCACATCACTCCCTGAAGAACCAACCCCACCACCAACCATACTCCCATTAAGCTGGTTGGACATCATCATTTCATGTAAAATTTTCTGGACAGAGCTCTGGTCGCTGGGATCGGCCTCACCAGAAAGAGCCGGCTGTTGCATGGACATATTTGCCGGCGAACTTGAACTCACGTGATTGGTAGCTGCTAAGGCACTTTGAGAAGTTTGCGGGACACTGTTGCTGGAAGATGGCGTGGGCGACTGAAACGGAGAAGGAATGGATTGTACTTGTGGGAGGGTAGTAGAGGGCCCCGGGGATGGCACCTGAACAACACTCCCTCCATATGGACTGCTAGCATTATTATTCATAGAGCTCTGCTGTCTGGAGTTCATAGAATTTTGGTGGAGGAGCCCGGCAATCGTACTGGCAGAGGTTGACGCAGATGCTACACTGAGGGAGTTATTTACAGCATTAGCAACAGTAAGTTGCATGGCAGTAGTCTGAGAAGAGACGTTATCGGTGCTAGAGATTTGGGGCCCTGTTTGTTGCTGCTGTTGCCCCTGCAGCTGGTCCTCCGCCTGTTGACTTTGACTGTGAAACCCAGAAGAAGCACTTGTTCTTCGTGGGAATTTCGCTAAGCTCTCTGTGAATGAACAATAAATAGTTAGCAATAGGATGATTTACAGACCAAATACAAAAGCAATGAAGCAATGATGCTGCCAACATGCACCTTTCCACATGATGACCAAAACTATGTATGTTTTAGCAAACACTATATTGACTCCCCATTCTATTTCAACAAAAACAACAGCCCGAAACAAATTATCATTCCAAATTCATCATCAACACTCACTAAGACTGTTATAAGACTCAGACTTTTATAAGAGATAAAATACAATTACTATTCTCCAATAAGAGTTGATCTCGAACAATAGGGAATCGAATTTCTGTACAAGATAATAAGGTATGGCTACCCCAGGCCTATCCAGTTCTTGAAAATTTTGCCGTTATGTCTAAACCATTGGTAACACCTAATGTTTTTGCAGCTTCAAATATTGAGAAAAAATATCGCTACTTAATGGACAACAAATGTAATTAACATAACATCTTGAGGACCTACAGCAAGCACATATAAAGGCATCAGAAAGACAACTAAAAACATATACAATACATAAATTTGGTGACAAGGGACAAATGCTATAGAATCATGACAGGAATCAGAATTACAGATTAAGAGCATCATAACTAGGTTTGGCAGGAGAAGGTAGTCAGGCACATGAATGAAAAACAAAATCCTCTATTTCTCGTGAATGATTAGGATGCTCAAAATTAAATGTTAAACTATTAAAATACAGATATTCAAAAGATGATTTACAACAACATCTAGCTTACTCTATAAACTTAACCCTTTATCTCATTGGTCATCTTATGATGTACTTATCATATAGTGAAAATGAAAACAAACATATATTGAGATACACATAAGGCTTACCCATAGGTCCAGTCCCAGTTTCTCGGCTGTAATCAATCAATTCTTTCATACTATTAACAACTTCTGATATCTGCAAAATACACAAGTCACAGCAAACAGAAGTAAGGCTCAAGACCTAACATATAGATTGGATATCGTCCACCAAAGCATCCATGACGATCAATAAGAGGATACTATAAGAGAGCAAACAATACATAGGACTAGAAAAATAAACAGTACCAACCTTTTACACAATTTATAATGGCCTTTCATATATAAACATAGCAACAAGGATTCATATCCATCACAAAAAAACACAGAATAGCCTGGGTTGGTGTAACAAGAAGTTCCAGTACTCTATATGAATAAAAAGGATGCTTTTTACTATAGCTACAGTATGTAACTTGTCACTTTTTACAAGGCTAAAATTCAATTATATACAACTGCTCAGCCAGCCTAGAAAATTTCTCCGCCAAACATTCAAAAAAAAACATTTTTTTGTGAATACAATTAGAGAAAAAAAACGTATTACTGAAAAGAAGAGAACCCTAAAATTGCTCGAAGTTAAAACCATTTTATGAGTAACATGTAATGTAAGTGAATGAAATGAAGAATCAATTCAGAAGATCCTAAGGAAATATTTATAACCAAGCAGTCCATGATAAGAAAATTTCAGCTTCAAGCCAATTCAGTAATTTGAAATTAACTTTTATGAGTAACATTTAAAAGAAAAAGAACTCAATGAAGTTCTCAAGTAGTTGCACCCTCCTAAAGGGTGACTTTGAAAGTAAGGCTTTGTTATAATTAAATTATAAGGAGGGAGCAAGGTATACTGAGAAGAAAATATAACATTACCTGAAGGCACCGCACATATCTCTTTGTATATCCTAAATCATTTACTAAAGGAACTTCCAAAGCCTTTGCCAATTGACGTGCCGATGCAACAAACCTAAGAAGTAAATGGATTAATATAATCAAGCAAACATACGAACAGAAAGCCACATTTTCATTGCTATTATGCTATGATTTGTGTTTGCGAAACAGGTAACATGGACATGCCAAAATGCAAGATTCAGCGTACCGATCAATTTAAGAAGCCTGACTTAGATTACATTTATGCCTTTCAGCTGGAAACTTTATTTATACAGTTTCTTGACAAATTTCTCTTATTCTACTACCCCTCCTAAGACATACCGTACAACACAAGTATCTTACTGGCTAAGCACAAGCTTAAAAGCAAGCATTATTTTTAAAACATGGGTTGTACACCATTCACATGAACTAAATAATATGATTTTCATGACAATGTAAGTTTCGATTTGAATGGTACATCATTGACAGGAAAGTGTGCTAGTAGATATAGCAAGTGAAAAATCCATCATATCAACAACATTATCCGTCACTGATCAACATGCGTATATGTACTGACTGAACAGGTATATATACATAGAGAGAGACAGAGAGATGCATAAGATCTAAGCTGAAAGAAGTATTCCATCATTCAATATATCCACACATCCAAAAAAACAAGGCACTGGGTATAGACCTGCTGCTGTCAAAATTTCATGAAATAAGCCAAGAAGAAAGCTACAAGACATAACATAACATAGGGAATGACACACATGCAATAATACTTACATGTTACAATTATTCTGTAGCTCTGGAACTGATAAACTTGAAGATGCATTTTGAGTGGCGGTTTGATACTTTTGGGCTGCAGCACCGAGCTGGCTAACCTATACAGTTCAGATACAAACATTCAAATGTGAATATCAAATGCCTTTTAGGTTTGATTAATAATTTTACTAATATAGCATACGAAACAGAATATATAACAGAGCCTTCTACCTTCTCAATCACAGAACCATACACCCGAATTAACATGCAATACACAATTTGCCATTAAAATCACGATAAACAGACATTTTTTTGTTTTTGCAACTTATTACACGATAATGTGAACAATTCAGTCAACTTCATACAAATCAAAGTGATATGAATTCAATGATTAGGTAAAACTAAATAGACATCGACCATCAATTTCTAGAAATCCACCCCAATACATATGGATATTGGCTGAAAAAACAAACAGGTGGAATATCATAAAATAGGTGCAAGACTGACTAAAAAACTATATGGGAGTATTTAACATCCCAATACATTTTTATCTTAACAAGTAAAAGACTTTGTTTGTTCAGCATTACAGTAAAGATCATATGTCAGGTTAGTAGTAATAGTGCCTTCAACTATTGAGTTCATATCATGAACTAGATAGGGCATACCAGAATACAAAAATATGGTGACATGATACTGGCAGTGAAAAACAAGAGTTTACACAAAAACTTGAAGGCAATCATCTGATATTTCATTATTAATATACACACGTTTTCTTAATTTTAAAGTTAATTTTATATACACTATGCAATCAAAGAACTTCAGATGCAATGGAAAAGCAAACATATTTATGCACATAGACGGCTCTATCTAGAGAAAAGAAGAAAAATAATGAAGTATCATTTTTAAATTTTATAAAATACACAAGATTGTATTTGAGCAAGACAATGCATCATGTGTACAGGAACTAAGGAAGAAACTAATATAAATAGTCTTATAAATTACTCAAATCACAACATATTTACCATTGAATGATGAAGCATTACTAAATAAACTAAAAGAGGCAAACAAGCAACATTGATATTTAGCTCTCATCAATTATACTTTTTATAGAAACTGCATCTTATTTATAATATATAATCTTATGTTTTCTATGAGTTGAGTACAATGAGAAGCCTACTTTTCGAATTTTGGAGATAATATCCTACAATAGCATTTCTTGGTGTGAGGAGACTGTTTCACATTTCTGAGCCAAACATGTTATCCATAACAAGAAAAGGAAAAGGCTTTTGATTTCCTAAAACAAGTCCAGTACAGGAATATTGCCAGAAAATCCCTTCCTCATAATGCAATCATATGCAGATTGCTCAAGCTAAACAGAATTTGAATCTTGGTTCAGGAAAAGCAACTGTTCCTTGATCCTCTGCACATTGAATGAACAAGGTGTCTAGCTAAGATATGAAACAGAGAGATTATCCCTCTTTTCTTATTCTGTTTTGTTCTTTTAGCTAAGTTATACAGGTACATATAATATACCAGATACAGTTGCTAAGAGATTCCATTCAAAATGTATCTACTTCAGAATCAATAGAAGCATAAAATGTTTTTATGAACATGAACTAAATTTTAAATGACAAACCTGAGGTATTAACAATCTTCGAGGGATAAGTTCCTCGTGACGCCGTGCACAAAATTCCCAAGAGCATATCTATTAGAAAGTGAAAGAACAGTAAGGAACAAATAAATAACTGTACCAAAACTTAAAGACGTACAGTACAACAGAGCATTTTAGAAATGTAACCTTCAGGTCTGGAGAGAAAACAATCCGTAATTGGCCATCACGTACAACCCGAAGTTGCTCAAAAACACTTTCCTGTATTGCTTTGGCATAATCCAGGACAATTTGCCCAGAAGAATTTTGATATTCACGAGGCATGTCGACATAAAGAAGTTCTTCCAAAGTACCACTTTCATATTTGATTTTGAAAAGCCTGGGAAGAACCTCGACAGTTGCTTCTGGAAAGGTGTAATAAGCAAACATACATATGAATATAAACATAGAAAATCAAATCGATACTCATGTATACAACCAACAGTAAAGCTTAAAAATAATCGATAAAGCGACCAAAGCATACCAAAACCACGGCCTGGCTTGCGATTACATATCTCACAGTGCCATACGTCCTGCAAAGTTGAAACTAAGATTACTCACTAGGAATTACAACAATCCATGGCATTGAAAAGCAACTGGATGTGTATCTTTAAAATAAATTATGTTTTACTCAAACCCTATATTCCTACCTGGAAATGACAAACTTCAAAACTATAAGAGATATTTTAAAGAAATTTATAAGCTTTTTAAAGATCTTGAAAACAATGAATCTTAAACTCATTTGAGAAACCACACCAAGGTTAGACAACATATAATATCGTTAATTCTATTACATGTTCATTATACCAGACCTGAGGAAAGACGCCTGTTGTTTGCCGTCCACTTCCATACATAGAAACACACCATTTCTTCTTGGCATGAGGTGCATAGTATTCTGCTACAAATTTCCTCCAAAATTCAATACTATTATCCTGCACAGAATAAAGACAATTATTATTTTATCACTGAAAGAAAAACATAAAACAACTCTTTCTTATCAAGAATTCTTACTTCGGGTCTATGTTGTTGTTGATACATGTAAAGAGTCAAACGCCTGGCACACATCCCCGGTTCATACACTGGTTTTACAGGAGATCTCAAAGGCAAGTTCTGCTGTTGGAACTGCTGCTGTAATTGGGACCGCTGCTGAGGCATGGCCTTCAATAGTTGTTGCTGTTGCTGCTGGTGTTGTTGTTGCAGCTGAAGCAGTCTTTGTTGGTGTAGAAGGTTAATCTGGGCAGCTGCAGCTTGAGAAGACTGTCTCGACATCTGGAGGAATTGCTGCTGTTGCTGATGTTGTTGCTGCTGCTGCTGTTGCTGTTGATGCAAAAACAATGATTGGTCTGAATGCTGTGGTTCCATCTTGACGGGTGCCATGTTTCTCATGGCTTGCATTTGTTGCGGTTCTAATTTCACAGGCCCAAGATTTCTCAATGATTGCAACTGTTGCTGTTGATCATTAGTTACCTGTTGCTCCAACTTGACGGACCCAACACCACCTAACCCTCCACGCATTGATTGAAACTGCTGTTGTTGCTGGTTATGATGAGGAGCAGAGAACTGTTGCATTGGTTGCTGACTGTGCTTGAAGTTCTGAGATTCGAGCTGTTGAGACTGCTGCTGTTCATGTACTAACTGGTTACCCGAAGGGTTGGAAAACTGTTGACCCTGAACTTGACCGGAAGAAGCAGGATTGGACATGTTAGACTGTACATATGGCGACTGAGCATTGAAGCCCATCCCATTGCCAACACCAGAAAGTGGGTCAGATTCCGCCCCGTTATCCATACCGCCACGCTGGCTACTCCCCTGGCCCAGAAGCCCAGAACTTGGACCCCCATTTCCATACGACTGATTAAGAATGGAAGAAACATTGGGTACATTCCCAAGCACGTTCATGTTATTATACTGATTTCGTGAGGAAACAAGTGAAGGGAAACCACCTTGGGAAGGCACCGAACCGCCTTGCCCTCCCAACATTCCAGAATTTGAGCGCAATAGTGAAGGAGAAACAGACTGAGAACCACCAATTGGAGTGGGTGGCCCTGATAGTACCATCCTCGCAATATTAGAATCTACAAGAACTCTCAGGTGATAGAAGCCAATCTAAAACAACATTAACTTAAGTTATAAAAAATAGGTACAACAGTAAACACCAAGCTTAATCCAAATCACATCTCATTGCAACGTCCAAGGCTGCAGGCTTCAGAGTCCTTATTGTGCACAAACACGAGCTGGCTTCGCCGTGCCAAACCAAATAATGCTCAGTGTTACTAAACACAAACCCCGGACAGGAGAAATCCAACTCCAAAGAACACCCTTTGCTTCTTAGCATTCTAGAATTCCACAACACAGGCAAAACCAGAAACCCACCAATGGCTTGAGATCCACTCTGGCTTCAAACATTCTACAAAACAAACAATTAACAAATCAACACACAACTTAGTAACCCCCCAATGAAACCATACAAATTAAAGAAAGCAGAAAAAAACATTATCAATATCAAGCAAACCCACAACAGCACATTTAAGTAAAATCCCAAAAACAAGCCCCAAATCCCAATAACAAATTAGCTGAGCTTAATTAAACTCAACCCAACCCAATCCAATCCAACCCAATAAATGGTATAAAATTCAACCCTTTCCTTACAACACCTACTTCAGGCTTCAACCATTAAACCAAATTTCAAAAAAACACCCACAAAAAATTGAAACTTGAATAAACCCAGTAAAAACCTCGATCGATCCACAACTTCCCTAAATCAAGGATCAGGAGAGCAAATAAAGAAACAAAAAACAAAACCCAAAACAAATCAAACACACACCCACAAAAAAAAAACCCCAAAAGCGCGGTGCTCTTTCAAAAACTCACCAGAGCTCGGACACAACTCAGAAGAAAATGAAGCAAAATTCCCCGAGAAAACCAAGTCCGAATCAATTGCCTCCACAGCAGTGCTTGACCTCGGAGCTTGAGAGAGAGAGAGAGAGGAGATCTGGTTTGACCAATCTGTGGTGTGGTGAGGTCTGGTCTCAGTTGTTGTTCTTCTTCTTCTTTGGTGTGTTGTGTGTGGTCTAGAGAGAGAAAGTGAAGGAGAAGAGAAGTGTTTTCTTGTGGACGTCAAAATTGGATTCAATCCGATTGAATTTTCCTAATTCTATCTTTCTCTCTCTCTCTCTCTCTCGTCGAGTCAAATGCTATTCTCTTCTCTTCTCTTCTTTTTGTGTGCGTTATGTTATTATTCTGCTTATGCTTATGCTTATGTTTATGTACCATTACAATACATGCATCTATGGACTAAATCTATATTAAACCGTTTCCAATTCGTTAAAACGGTTCAATTATACCCTAATTACATTATTATTATATTAAAAATTAAACCAAGGAATGATTTTTGAAGTCTGAATTTTCAGGGAGACCGACTTAACTCATGTATACCCGTCACTCATACTTGTGTAGGGTTATACTTTAAAACAAATCGTGTAAAATCAAGGTAAATTTTATTTTCATTGCATACCGTTAGTTTTTCATTAGTTTTATATTTTTATACTAATTATGAAGTGACTTAAATGCCCCTCCAATTTTTTTTATATTTGAAAGGGTGTCTTTTGGTTTATTCCCTCTTTATCTAATCTCTTTCTTCGACCAACTCCTTGTCGAAGTCGAAGGGTGTTTTTTCAAGAAGTTAATATGTTTTATTTCATGTATTTTCTTCGCTCGATTATTTTATCCTCATCGCTCATTATAGATGTATTGATAAGAGAATGAAAAGTTGCTAAGAAAATGAAATTTTGTAATGTGTTTCTTACTTTCTTGTTAGAAAAATACGGAATGATAAGTTAAGACATCGGAGCTGAGAAAATAGTGTCATTTGACTCCGCCGAGGAGTTGGTCGGAGAAAGAAATTGGAGAGAGTGAGAGAACAGACCAGATTACACACTTTAAAATTTTGGAGAATTTGAAGGGTATTTTAGTCATTTCATAATTAATAAAATATAAAACTAACGGAGATCTTACGGTGTGTTATGAAAATAAAGTTTATCATGATTTTATGCAAAAAAAGAAGAAGTTAATCTTGGTTTTATGTAAAAGTGTAAAGTTTACCATGACTTTACGCAATTTCCCATATTTTATACATAGACTATGATACATGAATAGATGGCAGAATCCGGTAGGAACCTCACAACACCGTGAGAACCGTGCGAACCTGTGAGGGAGCGTCACATGGTGCGCGTGCTGAGTTGGCAGGCACGGACATGTGGGGCTAACTTGGCATGCGCAAAAAAAAAACTTACAGTCTCTCGTTACACCACTCATCTGACAGGGTAACAATTTCCCCTCTAGGTTAACACCTCTTATGGTTTTCACTGGAGTGCATCCGTGTATGCATAGTAGCATATGTGTTTTTCTCATAATTACAAAAATTAATTCAGTTTTCTTTTAATATTTAATGAGGTAAAAGTTAATATATTTAATTCAGTTTTCTTTTAATATTTTAAGTTCGTTATTTGAATTGTCATTAGTTCTGAAAATGAATATTTTTATATTATTATTTAAAAAAATAAAATAGAAAGTGATTTCAATAAAAAAAATATACAGTATAATATATGGAATCAAATTGAAAACTAAGTCCATGCACCTCTTGTTATTATTAAGGCAAATGGTATTCACTTTTCTTTGTGCGTTATGTTATGTGATGTTTATGTGTATGGATGTCTTGTTCGATGTAATGATGATGATGCATGATGGTCATGGTCATGCATGTTAACAACTTGCCCCAATTGGGCACGCCCTATTGTTTACTAGATTAGACTATCTATAATGGTAGGCAGCAAAACGTCAAGGGAAAGGTTTTGTTAGTTTAAATTTGGGGGAGTCACTATTTGTACCCCTAACCCTAACCCTAACTTTTGTATTGTTGATATAGGTGCATTTAAATTTAATTTTGTCTTCTTTATTTACTCGGGTTTTATGTTTTCTCGTGTTAGGTCGCAATATGATTGAGGGTCTTCGGGGAGAAATAAAGTAACTTGAGTTGAGTGAGTTAGAGCAACATTTAGATTCAGGTGTGATAATGTTAGAGAAACAGGGGTTTGAATGTATAGATGTGTGTTTTTCGTGTTTGAAGTAATAATGTATTATAAAATAATCGTTTAATTAGAATAAATAGTGGTGTAGATGAATTTATTTAGATAAAATTGGTATTTTATTAAAAAAAATAGATACCGTAAGTTTACAATTGTATTTCCTAGATATATCTTTCGTCGGTGTAGATCTGATTAGTTAGCTGCTTAGATTCCATGCCATGTGCACTCTATCGAAGTAGTGGATTGGTCTCTTCCTCCTCCTGGGTGGTTGAAGATCAAATTGGGCAGTGTTAGATGGACGGGAGACGATGAAAACATGATCAAAGAGTACAAGATCCCCGATATCGATTGGGCTTCTTCCTTTCCCATTTGAATACTAGGTATGGAACCTCCGAACGGAAAGAGTCTGTGATGTTTGGATTCGTCGACATTGCAAATCTAATAATCGATCAAGTTAGGCATCGACCACCTTCATTGCCATTGCAGATTTTGGTTAAGGCCACCAAAGAGTCGATAAAAATAATTATGTGTTTCGGCGACAAATCAAAGGTTGAGCGCAATTTTGCAACTCACCTCGATGGATACATTTTGTCAGCTGGAGATGAGTCGTCAAAATTAAAATAATATTAATAATATAAATAATTAATTATTAGTAAATAATAATACACAAATAAAAACTTCTTTCTTCAAAGTTGATGATTTTCCGATTCTCCTTAATCTTTGATATATTATGAGCATGCAACGAAGCTTGCATGAGAGAGTTATGTCATTCAAAAGTTTCAGTATATTGTTATTAATTAATATTTATTGTAATTATTTATTAAATAAAAGTAAATCAAATTTTAATTTTCTGTTGAGACCAACTTGATCTCAAACCAGAACTTTTATGGGCAATTTAATCTTTTCACAAACAAATTATGTTATATTTAACCTAAATTATCAAATAAACTTGGAGTATCTGTGAAAAAGTTGGGTACTAAATTTAATCAAATATATATTATGACATAATAGAATTAAAATGGTATCATTTTATCCAATGTAGAAAATGGTATCATTTTATACAGTCGATGCCCACACGCCGACACCTCCAATATATGTAAATAATAAATAAATAAATAAATAATAGTAATAATAATAATAACAACAACAACAATAATAATAATAATAAGTCATCTCATGGATTTTTTAATATTAAAATTCAATCGTTAAGTTTAAATTCAATTTTGTTAGTTAAACGATTTTAATATTGAGCCTATAAATACATACGGAAACTAATGATTAAATCACTATGTTTCTACCGGTTTGAGCGTGACTTAGTGGTTGACACTACTCGCTCCTTGATTTCATTCCAGGGTTCGAGGTTCAGCACGATATCTGGGTGAGATAAGTTAAAGGGTAGTTAGAAAAAGCAATGTAATATTTTTAAAAAAATCACTATGTTTCTTGCTATATGTAAGTGGTAGATGAGTAGAGTCTACCGATTTATTAGAATTCAATTTTTTCAATAATTTATTTAAATCTTTATAATTAAGGTCGATTCAAATTCAAGCACAATGTTGTGAGCTGTCAGTTCCCAATGATAGTTAGGTTTTCTCTACCGTTTGACGAGTTACACGGCGGTAATTAGGGTTTTCTCGTCTGTTTGACAAGTTATGCGACGGCTAATGCGCGACGATACTCGTCTGCGATTGGAGGATTCGCGAGGGGGGAGGGGGTTCGTGGTTGTCTCGCGGAGGTTCGTGGAGGTTTGTGGTTGGGTTTCGCGGAGGGTTGCGGTAAAGGTTATGAAATTTAGAACTCGGGCAAAAACTCGACTCGCTGAAAATAGAGAAAAACTGGGAACTCGGGAAAACTCGTTTTATATTAAAAAAATAACTTCATATCTATATATTCATATGTAATATTTATTATAGACAAAATTAATTATATATAATCAAAGTTTATCATGTATGTGGTACACGAACTCCAAAATTTATCAGATAAATTATACATAGATGTGAAAATTTTAAGTTAATCGTATATCCTTTTCAAAGATTATGCTCTAACATTTGATATTTATTCGATAAATTTTAATGCTAGAAGATCAAAAAGCTCTAGTTGATTGAATATATATTGAACCAAATAACATTTAATATTTATTTACCGAACCAAAAGCTCTGGTTGATTAAATGTATTGTAGAATATAGCAACTAGCATTAATTGAATTTGAAAGTATTGAGGAAGAGAGGCCTTTTTATAAAAAAAAAGGGACAAAAAATAGACCGGAATTGAATCGGTCGAACCTGAATTGGACCGGGTCAGGCCAGACTGAACTGGCCTGGACAGAGTTTTGGGCGTTTTCTTGGTAAGCTCGTCTCGGTTAAGCCCAAAATCTCGGCGTCGGGGTTCGGGGTTCGGGGTCGGCAGATTCTCACAAGGGCTCGGGCACGGTTCTCACAAGGGCTCGGGCACGGTTCGTATAGGTGATGGGAATTGGTTTTTGGCAAATCAGATCCCAGCTTAATGAAGAGGGTTGAGAGATCGGTCGAGGTAGGCGTCGGAAGGACTGGAGGAAATTTAGGTGAGATGGAAGAACATATCAATCGAGGGGGAGGATGAGGTCGGGCTGGTGTTCGGGGAGCTAGACGAGGGGTCCATTGGATTGTTTTGCCATGTCTAATCGTTATTTGATGGCTCGATACTGGGAGAGATCGGGAGTTCTCTGGAGTCGATGAGTTTATCCTGGAAAGCACGAAGAGCTTGGGGGACTTGGATTATTAAAGATTCGTGATTTTCTCAAAGATGTCGATTGTCATCGCTTGAAGAAGAATATTGATCGCAGGGTTGATCGAGAAAGTTGGTTCAATGCGTTCTACAGTGACATCACGAGGTTTCTCCACCCAATTGAGGCGGAGGCCGAGACTCTGCATAATGTTAACTGGTTCAAGTCGATTGGTCCCCGGGGTAATCTCATAGTAGCACTACGCAGCGGGATCACGGGTTTTCTCCATCCCGATAAGGTGGAAGTTGTGGCTCTGCATGATACTAAACGGGTCGAGTCCGAGACGGGTGTTTCTATTTCTTTTGCTTGTTGCTCTTGTAATTCCGTAGCTTAACTA
>JAYMTP010002767.1:0-18712 GCA_036897365.1 Geranium brycei
GAGAGAGAGAGAGGTCCAGTTGCAAAATCGCTAATTTTAGGGGTAGATGGGTGACATTCTCCCTAGTAATTAAGATGTCCTTTAAAGACAGGTGATCAGACGGACCAGAATCGTCGGCTAGAGATGGACAAGCAAAAGTATTATGGAGAGGGATGAGCAAAAGAGTTTACCAGTAGGTCTACTTTTGTCTTTTCATATAAAGTTTAACAGAATTGGTAACAACAAAATAGATTAAAAATGAACCGATTTGATTTGGTACACTCAAAATAATATATGAAGGAAGAAAGAAGTTGTGAATAACAAAGGGACGAATTTTCACCGTTCCGCCCTACCTCACCTGATCATATACCAAATTACTTTAAAACCCTGGACCCGATCAGATAAGTGAGAATGTCCGCTCTCCAATATTCGAAACGCATTTACAAATATTAATATGACAGGTACCATCATAAATAGATGTGATTACCAGTTAGGCAAGTAAATTTTGCGATGCATTTTGCTTATTGGTACTGTTATTTGAACCAGTTTATATGAAATTCTCACATTTTGAGTTGATCTTGACTTAGTTTTTTGTTGGACCAGTATTTTTAGACCCAATTAATAAAAATTGATGATTTAAAATTAATCATGTGTCGAAATCGATTAGTTTTCATTTCAGTTCCGTTTTTATAAACTGAACATATGGAATTCATTAAGATGCAATTCTCTACAAACCTCAATCCTCTCAAACTGTTGGCAAGAGAATTAGGTGACTTTGGGCTGGACTTTTGGCACAAATGCCCCAAAATGCCCAATTTTGTGAGTTTGGGTGGAAGTCTATAAATTGGTGTATCCATCCAAGTCTAGAGAGTTTTATGGGAAAATATAATATATTTGGATGGAACTCTCTTGAAAGCCAATCTTGACCATTTATTTGAATAAATCATAATCATCCATTAGGACATGGATCTCCTATAAATAGGTGTTGGAGGTTATTTGTAAGCATTCAAACCTCTGACCTTCAGAGAACCACCGTGGGTGGTGGAGGCGGCCTCCACCACCGAGTCGGATTCTTCGAAATAGGAGGAAATGGAGCAATATTTTCTTGAGAGCGGAGAGCGAGATCTCTCAAATTCTCTAGAAATCGATCTCTGGAAATTAGAACCCACATATTCTTCTTGCATTGAAAAAGTTGGGCAATACTTGCTATTGTCGGAGGACGACAGAGACTCTGATGACGACGATCTCTTCTCTACTTCTGCGTAAAACTGTGGAGAAATCGGGCAATACTTGCCAATGGAAAGAGAGTGGGATCTCTGAGATCTCATCATCATCGAACAATTGGATTTGGTGGAGAAGAGAGTGAAATCGAAAATTAGGGTTTGCTTGCAGAGAAAGAACAGAGAAAGAAAATTTAAAGAGAAGAAGACAAGTGAGTCTGAGTCGGTGACGAACGTGTTCCTTGTATATAGGGAAAAATAATCGACCGTTATATTATGTGCGCGTCAACACAAAGCTATTGAAATCACCTAATTCATGAAATTAGGAAAGTGAGTCCTAAACTTATATTTATTTATTGTATCGGATATTATTGGATGATTGATTATATGATAACCTCTTTTTAACTGATAAAACAAAAAATAAATAAATAAATTGATCTTCTTTATGTAGGCAAATCACCATTGTTGATTGTTATTCATTTATTGTAGGTATATTTAATTTGAACGGAAATAATTGTTTTGGAAATAACTAAAATTGAAATGATTTTCTTATCAACAATTTTTTGATAATATTAATATAAAAAGAAAAAGGGATCCTGAAAATGGAGCATTAACCCATAACCATAAAGGGGATTACAGGATAACTCAAGGATGAGGGTGAAATGAATGAGTGACACAAAATGATTGAAATCTTGACATCCATCAGAGCTTTGGGCATGGGAGCAAGGCCCAAGGAAGGCCCAACATCTGGCTCGAGAATGGTCAAGTTAAGCCCTGAGGAGTGGAAAAGCAGCCTCGGAAATCACACTAGACTTGGGCATTGAACCGATGCAAGGACGCACGTCTGCCGACGCAAGAACATGTGCCGGAACGTCCTCGATACCGGTAACGGGGCCGCCGGAACTCCACCAGAAAACCTGTCACCACACCAAACAGATCCAGCACATCCGACTACACCCCCTGCAACCCGCCACAACCACCAGAGTAGTTCCTTCCTGCTCTACCCGTCTCTAGAAATTTCGCACCGTATTTAGTAGAATTAATCAGACGAAGATGGAGTTTCTGTCAAGTTCAACGAGGATCGACGACCAAAAGACATCTTAAGCCTTGAGGATATGCCTTCTCCAAATTTAACCCCATTCCAATTATTTTCAAGTTCTGAACCCGATTAGGTAACTGAGAATATATGCTCTCTAATATTCTCCTCGAAACGCATTTAGAAATATTTCATAATTTTGTTTTGTATACCATGTACGAAGCAAGTACTCCCCTACCACAGCTGATTGAGAAACATCATTACTCAAACTCAAACCATGCAGCATAAATAGAATCAGTTCATGGTTTATACCAAACAGATATCATCAGTTCAAATACATATATGCCTTGTCAACTTGGTTTTTGATAAATACATTAACAAAACAAACATATACCATAAAACAAGCAAATTATAGGTTCAAATCACATTTACAATAGTAGGTCTATATATCTCACCAAAAACAAAGAAAACTTTTCAACCAGAACATTACTGTAATAGCTCCAACCATTTTTTTACGAGCGACAAGACAAGACACGACTCGACTCAAAACAAAGTAACTTTAATTCATAGTAACAGCCTTCTTTCACGCATAACTTCAACACAAGTAATCAACTCACTTCAAGCTATGACGTGCCAGACTGGGCCGTAGATTATTACTAGATATGAGTTCAACGAGTACTGGAAACTTTTCCAGAAGTGTAGACTTACGATACGACACTTGCACCAGCAAACATCTTTTGACAGACAAGCTCCAAAACGAACCACATCATCTTAATAGACAAATGTTATATCAGCGCACAAAGTAAGCAGACTCGCTTTACTCCTCACAAGCATTATCATTCATAAAGATGTCTTCTTCATCATCTTCCCCCAGCCCGCAAGCTTTGCAAAATCTGTAATCATCAAGAGGCATAAGAGAACTGACATTATAAAGCCTTCAACCCCATATACGTGCGTGTGTGTGTATATATATATATATGTATGTATTCACATTGGTACACTCAGAAAATAAAACCCACCTCTCCAGCTAACAATAATAGACTAATAGTAATAACTCTGAACACAAAAGTTGTCAAGAGATTATCTAGGCAACACAAGTTCAGGTACCTATATCCCGTAGGCTACACACTCAGCAGTGGTATTAGGTATATAGTCATTTTTTAAAGTAACTAGTACAGGGCAGGTACTTACAGTCAATATATATAACTACGAATGTGAAAAAATTCAAATGAAAATGTCATAGCAATAGAGAGTAGCAAAAGGAGAAAAAGGATAAGCAAATCAAACTAGATGATGAACTATGGTTCTAAAACATTGTGTTCTAGGGATTTAGATATTCAAAAGTAAATATATGATGCTTTAGACAAATAAAGAATAAGCAAAATCAGTTAAAATATTAAGCCATACTATTTTGACACGGTTATAAATAAAAATAAGCCCAAATGAAGAATAATGTTAGTTTACTTAATGTACCTGCCAGGTACACACCCATCTGTACAGTACCAGGTAACAGAGGATCCAAATTCCATAAATAAAAGAGGAAATAGATACTCACTTGTCCAGAGGGCAAGTGCCATCCAGAAGCCAAGGTCACCAATGCTCCAACATATTCCTCAACATTGGAGACTAATTAACTTTGATAGCAAGAAATGCAGCACATTCACCATAACCATTCTCCAGGACCTCAAGAAAGTAGTTCATTGAGTCAGAAAAACAACAGATAAGATTTGTGATGTGCGAGAAGCATCAATGATGATCTCAAGAGCAAAAAGAAAAGGGCTTACCATATGCTCTATCAGAATGATCTCACACAATATACCGTCCTGTCCACACCGACTGTCCTTGATATTGCTCTGGAAGTTGGGCATACTGATTCCCGTTCATTAGTTGCTGACTCCCATTCACAAGTTGTTGGTTCCCATTCATCAGCTGTTGATGTTGCTGTAGCATCTGCTCATTATGCATTTTGAGGTGCTCGAGAGACTGATGATCTTGCCAACCTTTCAGTTTTTCTGTTTGAAAAGGTACAGCTGGTACCTGTTTACCAGGGAAAGGAAAGCTGCCCTCCGCAATTAAGCCATTGCTATGACTACCATATTGGAGGTTCCCTTGAGATGAGAAATTTATGGAACTGCTGAGCCCTTGGCCTTTTCCTGATGGGTGCAACTGATAACCATCCAACCAGCTGTAGTCATCCGCTGTCAAATCTGAACCACCATTCACAGGTTCATTCACTTGTCTGGGAGGAACGTGGCTGAAGCCGGGAGGAGGTCCAAGGTGCCTAATAGGTCGACTAACTGGATTCTTCTTCATGACTCCTTGCAAATTAGATGATGACGTGAAACCCAAGTTTCCGTTATGTACCACAGTAGACGCAATACTATCAACCTTAGCTGGAATCAAATTTGTCTGACTGTAAAATGCACCATCAGTGGAAAGACTGACAGGTTGCTGGACAGGAGCTGCAATGACTGGCTGATGGGAAATGCCAACATTTTCCTGCATCCCATGTTTCATGACATGCCCATTCTCCACAAACCTCAATCCTCTCAAACTGTTGGCAAGAGAAGCTTCTTCCCCCACTAACCATGATGAGCCTTGTGGTTGAATGGGTTTAAGATGCTGATGGGGTATAATATTCCCAACAGATATAGCTGCTTGCTGACCTTCATCAAAACCATTCCACTGGCGAAGATTATCAGGAGGGGCAGAACTAGAAGCACCATAAGGAACATAACCAGCCGGCATGCTTTGCCCATGACCTAGACCCTCATAGTGGGGCTGCTTTGGCAAAAGCACATCAGTTCGCTTTTCAGTTGCTACTGGCTTAAAAACAATCTCTTCTTCATCATCTTCCCCTTCTGTATACAGGGATGTAAGTGGCTGAATAATTCCCGAGTTGAAAGTTTTCTCGTGACTTTCATGCATCACATCCTCTGTGCTAACCTGACCTGGGTAAGCGCTGACAGCGAAATTATCTGACATTTGAGGCTCAAAACCAATAACAAATTTCTTCAACTTGGAGTCGAAGTGGATAGTTTTTTTATCGACCTTAACCATATTTGCTAGAGCTTTTCCTGCAGCTAGAATCCTTTTGGCACGTGCCCTTTCTTCCTTACTGCCATCACTCCCAAAGGAATGCTTCCTTGAAAAATCCAAAATAGTCTGGGCAGGAATAAGAGGCAAGAAACCTCTCAACTCAAAATCCTCCCTCAAAGCAAGACGGTTTTCAGTTTCCCCTTCCTCATATCTACTCATGTTATGAAAGCAGGTCTCGTCTTCATCATCATCCAATGACATTGGCCCAACTGACAAGAGCTTATTCCAGAAGGATATGCAATGGTGCCAAAACTTTGACCTTAAAGTTGATTGTTTCTCCTCCATGTCATTACCTGCTGCAATATCAGGACAACAAGCCAACCACTCCACGAATACCAGAATGCCAGGTAAGAGATAGCTTGAAGATGGATCACGTAGCTGAACACATCTCTCTAATATGTGCCCCATAACCCCAAAAGCTGCACTATAAGCATTCTGAAGCAGGACAGCACGCTGTACGATTTCTGCATATGTCTGACCTTCAGACTCCTTGTGAACATTATGAACAGTAAAGATGAGAATTGATATAAGCCTAACAATGACTAATCCATTTTCAATGGTATCTGCTCCAAAATTCAGCTCCTCTACTGGCCCTGAAGAAAGAAGCTCACAGAAAGCACTGCTGACTGAAGAGAGAACCTCAGCAAATGTCTCCAAACTGGACAAGGAAGTTAATTATGAGCAATGAACTACAAAATGTGAACAACATATACTAAATAAAACAGTACAAATGATACCTAGTTCGTGTAAAAAGAACTCCATTTAGACGCACAAACCGAATGCAAAAAGATTTATATGTGTCAGGGATGCTAGGTGCAAGTTCCTTGACCTCCATATTGGCATCTTTAGGTGGATTCTTGGCTTCTTTCCCCCTCCCTCTTCCAGCAAAGCGTACAGGTGATTCCTTGACAGTGGAAACTTTAACATCCCCGCGAAGCTGAGAGTAACTCTGACGGTTCTGAAAAAAAAAGTTATAGAAAACCATAAGCCTGTGTGTGGAACACCATTACTATAAATACATAAAATGGAAGGCATAAAAGATGTTTTTAATGTACATCAAAATATTGCTCTCTCCTTCCCAATATAAGTGTCCAAGTTCCATTTCAGTTAATCGGCCATGGATTACCAATAATAATCCTTTACAGGTTAGCTATAACTTGATAAGTAGGAACATAATAGCACATGAGGGTAAACCAAGTTAAGAGCTAGAAATTAAGAGGTTATTTCTGCAAAAAAGTCAAATGGGGCACTTATTTTGGGACAGTGTATGAATCAACAATAGAATGGTACACCTATGGAACAACCCAGAAAAACATATTGCCAGATTCTTAGCATTATACAGACATGTAGAACAGCTTTACATCACTTAGCAGTACATACTAAATCAGTAATGGCTCAATGATAATCTAATGCAACTCTATCATCTGAAAACCAATGTGTATCTGCCCATCAATGTAAATAATCTTACTGAAAAGTAGGTATTCCAACAAACTAGCAGTCATGGTGAATACAAAGCAAATAAATAAAACTATTACGTGAAAAACAGTATTTAAACGCTATACTTCGTTGTCTTCCTTTTCAATCTATATAATGAGTTTTTAGGAAAAACTGCTACCAAATAGTTCAGTTCATTTATATGTTTGGAGTGACGTGTGAAGACTACTTGGTTCCAGTATAACTGTTCAAAAAAGTACAAAGAAGAAAAACTGCAGTACCTTCTCGAATGCAACAATTAAGTTATCCCTTGCAGTAGAGAAAGGGCTCTCCACTGCCAAACTCCGGAAATAACGGTAAACAGCCATGAACTCATCACTTGCATAGGAAGCCAATATAGCAAGCTGATATAAATAGAGCACTAATCCCATTAAAATTGTTGAAAATATGAAAAGGGGCAAATTGACACAGTTAACAGAAAGCATCAAGAGGGGGGAAACAGAGAGACGACAAACCTGATGATGGGGATTCCCACTTGACGGCCATAGAGATGCAGCCTGCAAATAGTAACTTGATGCTGCAGCATACTCACGAGTTTTGGCATCGCCATCACCATATAGTCCTTTGTAACGTGCAAGGTCACCCAAGTATATCAAACATCGGTGACAGGAAATCAAACCTTTCTTCAGGTCAATAGGTTTGTTTCCATCTTTCTCCATTGCATTCCGGTTCTCTGAACCATCAGGGATATAATCCAAAGGAAGCCCATACTTAGCTCTAATTTTCACAATTAGATCATGGTAAAATCCACTTGCTTCGGAGAGAAAAGTTTTGAACTGTAAACGGATTTTTGTAACTCGGTCAGGTCGTGGAGGACCTTTGACACCTTGAGGTGCACTTGACCCTTTAGAAGAAAGAGCAGCACTATAATGGGCCCTTAGTTCTTCGATTCGCCTGTAATGTAACTGCCATAGAGCAAATTCAATGCCGTGTTGCTCAGAAAAGGCATGATCCTCCAAAATAATTGCTTCATAGTTCTCACGCATTTGTTGCCATGCATTAGGATCAGATGGAACCCGTGCCTGGGCCGACTTTCGACGTTTGTTCTCTAATTCAATATTCTGTGATCAAATAAGATAAGGAATAAAACAAGGTTAAGAACTATGACTTCACAGAAAATACATACAGGTGTAGGTGTGGGCGTGGATCTAGAACAAACAATATTAGTCTTAAACACTAATGTCAAATTAGTAATTACCCTTTATGACCTCGAAAAAAAGGACAACAGGTAACAATTGAATTTCCTAACCAAACATGACCTAAATGGCTAAAAACACTTATGATTAACCAATCGAACTTGACTAAAACATACACACTGAAAACACACATAATGTACTAAATATAAACCAAAAACTATGCTTGAAAATATTAAGCATGACAAGTTTCAAATTCCAAGTGTTATATTTAGCACGCATACTAATAGCTAAGTAAGAATTAGGAGCTTTAGCGGCAACTGCAATACATTATTAAAAAATCTCAAAAAAAAAAAACTTTTGATGCTACAGAAAACTGATGGAGAATATAAACACTTACTTTCTCGTATAGGCGCTGGGCACGCTCCCGTGACGAAGGAGCTGACATTTTATCCGTCTCCACAATCATCACCAATCAAATTTATTTCAGTAACTTCAAGCTGCCTTCATCTGCAAGAGATTCACAACAACACATCATTGACCAGTTCAAGCACAAATAAAAGATATTTCCAGATTGATTCAAAAAGATGATGTGAAAGAGGGATACAAATAGGGAGAAAGGCATGATTGATTCTCATAAGCATTCCTATAAGATTACAGACAGCAAAGAGTCTACTTTTAACTTGAAACTCATGATTATATACATTACAAAATTAGTCCACAAGTTGATGCTATTCCCGGGCAGAAACTAAATCCAAACTTCTACACTGATAGTTGCAGCCATCAAACTCCAACCCCAGTTTGTAGTTTTGGTTCAGAATAAAACAAATATAGACTAATCCTTCATCAGCAAAAGCATGCAATCAGATCTCCATGTCTTCACTCATTGACGCTACAAATATACCTTAATTATCATGACCAACATGGTCCCCAACTACCCTCCAACCTGCAATTAACCCCCAATATTAATGTTTTCCCAAATTTCATGCCATCCGAACAAATTGAACATTCCTAATCCCTAATACCCAGAAAACAAAAACCCTGACCCAATTGAACCCACTGTGAATCTCAACTACAGCAAATATTTCTGCTATTCCAATTTGATTTCCCCTCAAATTCCTCAACAAAACCCACAACAGGTGAACTAAAAATCAAAAGCAAACAACTTTTCAATCAAAACCCAGAACCCAAATGCTAAAAATTAACAAAAAAACGGATCCACTATCCTCAAACTCTCCGATAACATGAATAACAGATCCTGACCCCCAAAGAAATCAACAATAATCGGATAAAAAGCCAAAATCTCACCTCGCGAATCAGATCCAAACAGGCATCGTCGAGCGATTAGAAAAACAACGCGTATATAGAGATAAGTAGGAGATTTACCTGGAGATTTAGGGTTTGGTGTTGGAGAGAGAAATATGAGATTTGGGGATTTTGATGGGTTTGGTCCAATTTGAGAGATGAGAGGTTTCAACGTGTTTTCTTTTTTTTCAGGCGGCGACTCATCAAAACGACGCCGTTTTGGCCCTTTTTCTTTGTTTTCTGTATTTTTTTATTTCACGCGCCGAGATCTCCGTCCGTTTTTAGGACTTTCTTTTTTCCTCAGTTATGTTTTTGGTCAAAATTAGGTTTGTGTGATTAATTATGTGGATTTATTTTAATGATATAGCTGTCCAACCCCTAAATATAATTGGATAAGAAATTAAGAATTGCAGTTTCGATCAAAAAGAGAGAAATATAAATTTAAAATATATCTATCTAGAAGCATATCTCTTAACTAATCAAATGGGTTTAAAATAAGAATTAAAACAAGCAATGTGAATGTACAAAGTTACAAAATATATTATTTTTATCTAAACTTACTTGCATGTAAAATTAGTTAGTTGTATTCTTATTGTCACACAAAGACTATTCATCAACGTTGGTGGATCAAAAATATATCACACAGGGCCGGCTCAATTATTGTCGAGGCCTAAAGCAAAATTTATAAACAGAGAATTATGACCTATATTTCTATACATAACCTTTGATTTTGGGACCTTTTTTTGAAAAAAATGGGCCTAAATTATTAAGAGAATTTGACATATTTTTAGTGGGCCTAAAGCACTTGTTTTAGTTGCTGCCCCTAGAGCCGACCCTGATATCACATAATTGTCTCATTAAATTTGTATAATACTAAATTATACAGAAGATTTAACAATTTCGACTTTGCTCACAGTTATCGCATCTTTGCCCGACTTTGTGCAAGATTTGATTGCGGTTCGATTACAATTGTGTATTGAAGCAAAGTGACGAGTTTGGTCGATGTTTCACTATTTGTTAAGAGGGAATTATTGAAATAATTTTTTATCGATTTGATTTAAATTCAATGTTTTGAAAAACGTTAAGTATTAGTCAGGTAAAGGAGCGATTTGGGAACTACTCAGAGACTAAAAAAATCGGGTTGAAAGATTAATCAAAAATGAACATAATTGTTAAATCATATTCACATTAGGGTTAAGGCTCATCTATATTTAGGTTTCTTTTTCTCATATGTATTAGGGTTACCTATCTCTCTCTTACCTTTTCTCTCTATATTATATTCTATAAATATAGATATCTTGTATAACACAAACACACATCAATAATAAATCTCTCATTATTTCTATCAATAATATTACTCTAGAATCAACATAAGATTAATTGAGACTAACAATAGATTAATCGTACTAGTCGAGAATTTTTAGAACACTGCTTACATTATTTGACACTATAAATTTAATTAATTCCCATATTTTTATTTTTAGGGGTGGACATTTTGAACTCAAAACTTGTCCTGGAGCAATAATCGAGCTTAATTTTTTTATTTTTGATGTATTTAGTTGGCTCTTGAATCTTCCTTGGAAGCATTAGTGGGTTTCGTCAATAACTTCATTTTCTTATCGCTGATCAAAAAGAATAATTGAGCTGAACTGTAACTAAAAAATTTGGACTGTGAATAATGATTCGATTTTATAACTAATTTTGAGAGAACAAATAAATTGTGATTCGATTTCGGTTCTCAAAAGCAAGAATCGCCGGTTATACCAATAGAACCAAAATATAAATCGAAATCAAACGGGTTGTAGTATTATTTAAATCGCAAACATTACCCATCAATTGAATTGTAATAGTTGAAGCATAACGTTTCTATTTTGATGATCGCAAATTTTGAATTTTGACCACAAATCAGTACTAAATTCGGCCAATAAATCGATTACAAATTGAATACTCAAAATCAAAGGGTTCTACTTGATCTTAACTGAACGTTCAAACTAAGCTGTCCTCTTACAAACGAGTCTGGTTCTAGTTTTTAAATTTCAAAACCATTCTATTTGATTCAGTTTAGTTCCAAATAATTCGGTCTGAGAACCATGCTCTATACTATCTATTTTAATCACATTATGCAGAGTTATCCACAAAATATTGAAATCTTCACCAAACAAAACATTATTGGACAATGACTGACCCAATGTAGATCAAGCATGAAAATTGCAGGTACGGCGTGGTACACGCGCCACAAGATGCGTGTGATTAGGGACATAAAGAGAGTGGGGTCCAGCTCAGCACACCACGAGTTCTTGAACAAATCGTAGCGACTGCTCAACAATGACCCACTCGCCGTAGAAGATATTAGCAGTAGCGATCGTGACCGTCCAAAGGCTCTTGTTTTCGTCTCTACGGCCACGATTTCATAGACGATAGCAGTTGGTTGGGCTACACCATTTATCGATAACCAATTATTCTCTTACTCTTTTTCTGTATATCATTTTCCTATCATTTGATAATTACGTAGCCACGTGAAAATGTTTGAAATTACAAAAATACAAATCAATTGATAACAATGTGTAACTACTGACTAGTAATTATATTCTATTTTTTAAAACCAAACAAAACTGATAGGTTAATAAAGATAAGCACAAACAACATCATTCAGACTCGTTAGAATAGATTTTAGGCAAAGTTCCAGTCAACATTGAACATGACAGCTCTCGCTAGAAAGTGAGCTACTGTATTCACAGACCTTTTAACGAAATCCGGCGACAACTAGCTAGAGAGACCCCCGGCGAATGTCATCCACGACGCTTTTACAGTCTGATTATAATTCAACCGGCGACCAGGCTGCAGAACGGACCCACAATAGCACCTCCCTCACCCCGATCGCTTCCACAACTTTCGGCGAGAACGCCCCTCTTCGACTGAAACTCCTCGCTGCTATCATCCTTCGGAATCATCCCAAATAACAATTCCCAACCCGCAACAATAGTCACGTGAAAGTGTTTGAAACTATAAAAGTAAATATCAATTGATAACTACGTGTATAATTTCAAATAATTTTCACACTAGGACTCTAGAATATAGTAACATTGTGCAAGAAAAAAGTGTGTACTTTTCAATGACAACAAGAAAATAACTGTAGACCGACGATTTTAAAAAATGTTACGTTTAATAAAATATCGATAAATAGGTTATGCGTAGCTCAAGTTAATGGGTAAATAAGTGTTGATTAGGCCCTCTGAATCTTACTGATCAACCAAAAAAAATAGGTTCGAATGATGTTTTTAAGGTTAAAATTTATAATATCCTTATAACTCTCAATCATTGACCATTGGTTGCAAATTACAACACTAAATCTATCGTATTAACAAATGTTACAAGAAATGCATGTGACATTATAAATGAGAAATTTGAGTTGCTATATATCCATATTCACTAGGGATGGCAACGGCTCAGGTTTGGGACGGGTTTGACCAAACCCGCACTTGTACCTAAAGGATTGAACGGGTACTTGACTCGGCGTCCCAAACCCAAAGGATTTGAACGGGTACCCAACCCGAAAAAAACCCGCTCAAAGTAAGCGGTGCCCCGCTCAAGACCCGTCGGGTACAAGTTTTATCCAAAACCCAAAACTTGACTCGAAAACTATCCAAAATGCAGAAAAAGTTAAAAATATCCAGAATTAACGATATATAATAATATATGTAATTTTTTTATGTATTATATATGATGTATAATATATAATTATATACATAATTGCTTTAATTGAAAATTGTTTTACTGTTGTTTGTTAAAAAATAATTATATATAATATCTATATAATTAATTTTTTTATATGGTACGGGTTGGAAATGGGGCGAGTATAGGCCAATCCATACCTGACCCGCATTCGGTCAAAATCCCGAGAGGTAAACCCGTACTTGATTATTTTCGGGTTTTACCCGTTTCGATTGGGGCAGATTAATCGGGTACCCATCGGGTTCAGGTTTTGTTTGCCAATCCTATGCACGATTGAAGTTGGCTTTTTATCAAAACTTTGAAAAACATGTCTATTTTTTTATATATTTTTTCAAAAATACGCGCTTGATATTTTCTTCTTCTCGTAGTCCCAAATCTCTCTCTCAAAAATTGCTACCCACCTAATCCAACCCGAGCCATATTACGGAAGGTATAAGAGAAATTGATGAATTAGGGTTGGATAGGGACCAACATCTGCTTGATCAATTGGTTAAGCACTTGAACTTTGAGTCCAAATGACCTGAGTTCGAGTCATGTTATGGTATCTCGCCTTTATTTTCAACTTCTAGTGGCAATATTGGCCCTTTTGGTATTGTCTTGCTTCATTATGATATAGTTGAGTTCAAATTTTAATACAATTTGCCGATAGAAAAAAAGGTTGAATAGGGGAAGACCATAGAGAACAAGAAAATAGAGATAAGATAGGATTGAAATAATTTTAAGTGTTCTATATAACAATAACGAGCACAATCTTATATTGTCATGGGTCGCCCACCACAATGGTAATAAAGCTCATAATGAATATCAACTAAGAAGTCCACTAAAATACCCAATAATATATCAGTTTACTATCCCTTCAAACACTCGAACACTGTTGTAGAAGTTGCTAGGCGCCAGTCAGTTGAATAGGACCTCCGGGACGTCTAGGCGGGAGCCTAAGCAAGGACTAGGCGAAATTCTATTTTTCTATTTTTTTAAAATTTATATTAAATAAATTATATATATTTTGCTATGTAAAAGTAATCAAATACATTTAAAATATAAAAATATTTCAAAGTCATATTTTAATGTCCAATGTCAAAGTCATACTTTAAAGTTCTTACAACAAAACTCATCTTTTAAGTACCAAAATTTAAAATTAGGCATGAATTTGAGAAACTTCTCAAATATTTGGTATTTTTTTAAAAAAATATATAAAAGCGAAATCATTTTGTCCCGAACCAGCTCTGAACCGACCCTGAACCAGTATTAAACAGGACCAGTGCCTGAAAACGACTGAATAGGCCCAAATCAAATCGGTGGGCACGTTTTTGGCTCCTAGTCGGGGCCTAGACGGCCGCCTGGGCTGACTTTTACAGCACTGCACTCGAAGTACTTAAAGGGTTTTTTCGCCGTCATATAACCAAGATATAAGATTCTATCGTTATTATTATATCCAAAATTTTTGCTGACATAGACAATTATGAATTCCCAAATGGGTTTCGAATGATATCCAGAAAAATATCACTTAAAAAAAACAAAAAAGAAGAGTAGGATGAGAAGTAGGAGATTGTTTTTTTGCTACGAAGCAGGGAAAACCTTTGAACCTGGACCGACCTTCTGAAACCGGAGCGTTATACGCCGTTGGCCATTGTCAACATCCAAGAGAGTAAACCTTTTTGTGGTCTTTAACACCACCATTCCCCTAGTCACTTTAGACTTGGCTATCAGAAGTAGGAGATTGTGATTTAAAGAGAAATGGAAAACATCTCTTTGAATTGACGAGCATTCTCGTATCCTCCTCAACCACTCGTAAAATTTGGTATATTTTTATCGACCATGTTTGCGTCAAGATTCAAACTCTATACTTCACTTATATAAAATAAGCTATTTACCACTTATTTAATTTGTGTTTGACAAAAGGTAGACGATGTTTTTTTAGTAGAAATAAAATAGAAGAATACAATATGAGTAGTGGTACTCTTAAGACGTACAATATGAATATAATTTAGTCAAAATAGTTTTAGTTCTTATGGTCGTCTTCTCCTCCCTCTTCGTAGTCTATTTCTCATTGGGCTTTTCGGATTCTTCCGAGAGATTTTCAAAGGAAGAAAAATATTCACGATTGGAGTCATCATGGTCTTCAAATAAAGAATGATCGTCGTATTGATAGTAATGATCATCAGATGAGTGATCAAGAACAGAATCGAGCTCAAAATGTTTATCAAAACGGGCAATGAATTTTGTTCTTGAAGGATATGCACTCGTGAGATCTTTAAGAGGATTTTTATTTGAAGACATTATTCCCGCTTTATCTACATTTGTCAAGCCCGATTGTTTGGGTTAGGTCCATCTATTTTCTACTTCTTGTTTTGGTCTTTTTTGGATTTTATGTTAGTTGATTCATGGCTCCTCTAGAATGAATCCATTATGAGTTCAAATTAAGGGTGTGAAGACTTGAAAATATCTAATTAATATGGAGGAAGACTTGAGAGAAAACCGATAAGAAACTATGATTTCATCTAGAGGTGTAAACGACCCGAATCGAGCCTATATTTGGCAGGGTCGGCTTGAGTTTGAATGAGTTTGTGTAACTAACCTCGAGTTCAGCTCGAGAAAACTTAGATAAGCTCGAGCTCGGCTCGATTCGGTTCGCTTAATTTTCAATTCAAAATTTCATTAAAATGAAGTGCAAATAATTCACTAAATACTAAATGAGTCAACTCGAGGTTAGCTCGACTCGATTCGGCTCGTCTAATTTTATTATAAATATTACTCAAATTTTGAAAATATATGATCAATAAAATATTAAACGAATCGACTTGCGAGTTTATCGAGTCTTAAAAGGTCATGGTCGAGCTCGACTCGTTTATTAAACGAGCTCAATCTTGAGCTTGAATTCGGCTCGAGCTTAATTATAATGAACCTGAACCAAATATTTAATGAGCCGAGCTCGAGCGGCTCGTTTACCGCCCTAATTTCATCTATAACCGAACTCGCACGTAGGCAATTAGATGAGGATTTTCATTGGATTTCATCATATGTCATCACATAATGTCATTTTGTATCAGACTGCATCATATTTGCATTAGGTATTCTTATATGTTCAAACTAACGCAAGATCATCTGATTGCAACCAATCTTCCTCTCAAATGAGACTCCAAGTATTGTATTTTGTCAATTTTACTTGTTATGCTATGTCACTTGGAACCTTGACCTCCACCAAAAGTAGACATGATGGTACTTATTATGTTTTCCAATGACAAATTCATTGATTTTTTTTCAATAAGTTGTGTATCAAGATTTTGGGTCGATTATACTATGATAAAATAAGACAATACTAAACTTATGATTCCTAAGAGTCCTTATAATTGATGTATCAATAATCATTCTTATATCAACGGGGGACCTGATATTGTCACTTGACTCTCACCTTAAGAGAGGACCAACAAACGTTAGGAGAGAGTTCATACGAAAAAGTATCAATTATGGTTTCCAAAGATTACATATTATTAGTATTTAGAGTTTCATAGTTTGCATTCATAGCGCGTGGCCCACGAGCCATAGTCGCCTTGCCGTCAAATTGCCGGAATTCTTTTTGGCCATTTTCCTAGTTTATATTCAACTTTTCTGATTTACATAGTTTGGGTGTTTTCTCGAGACGTTCATGTCTTTGTTTACTCTATTTTTTTTCTCTATCTTAATCCCCTATCTTCTCAATCAACAATGTGAGAGAACGTGCTAAAGTCGTAGCGCACTTACTCCGCCTCTGGTCTTCGTATATGGTCTATGTCTCTAAATTGGACACAAATCCTCAATGTCTTTAAGTTGGGTATAATTCCCCAAATTCTCCAAACTCCGGTCTCTGAATTATGAATTCAAGTTTTAAAGTCTCTGAGTTATAAGTTCAAATTCTAAAGTCATCGTGACACCATCGGCATAATTATCATGTGTCGTTGTCACATCATCTTCTTTGTAGTCAATTTCACGTTGGTTGATCAATTTGAGGGGGGTGTCAATCAAGGTTTCTTAAAATTACTTATTATCTTTCTTTCTTTTTGAAAAGAGGATTATCTATTATTAGTATTTTAGGTTTTCTAGTTCGTATCCGTACTATACTTCTTGATTAGATTTTGCATTCCCTACTGAAAGAGATGCTCTCATCATATCATAAACAACAAGAATCATCAATAAAATTGTAGATCGAATGTAAATGAAAGTTCAAAACATAACTCGGCATGTGTTGAACTTCGATAATGGCATATCTAACTTTAGCTTCAATTGTGAAGGAGGTCTGCTGCAATGGTTGCAATTTGTGTGTATGTGTGAAATAGCAAAGATGCATATTTCAAAGAGAGAGAGGAGAACAAATGTTGAATAGAAAGAGGTGAAAGATAGGGGTGAAATCGGGTACAAACGGTATACATTGGTGCAAACATTAGAACGACCTATGTCCGTCAGATTGAAATTTAGACGGCCTGGATCGGTCAACAAACGCGGTGGCATGGTTATGTAATTACCCATGCTTTTCAATTACAAATGCATCTTTTTATAAGCACATAAGGGTATATTAGACTTTTTATATAATTGAATCTTAATCACAGATAAATTCATTCGTGATTTTCGGTAATCAGCATAATCCCCAATAAAAAAGATCTCCTTAAACTGAATCTTTCATGATCCTTGGGCGGAAACCCTAATGCTTTAGGAGTTCTACCGTATCTAGACTTTCATCAAAACAAGCTTTTTTTAGTGTTTGGATGGTTATGTATGTTGCCTATTAATTATTAATGGAAGCAGTTTTTTGTCTAATTATATGTTTCATGGTAATATGCAATTACACTCATAATATCATGGTTCTTGTTCCATGACATGTTTCCCACACAGATTATGACATATATCCTTCAAATTTGTTCATGAGGTATGTCATGCCATTGCTCATGACATATCTTTTCAGTTCTGCCATGCCACCAAGCTTCTTTTGTAGATTTGTGCCATGAAACATCTCCCATGAACAACATATATTTCCTCATGATACAATTTCAAGTAATGTCTCATCTACCTTCGTATCTGCGGTTTACAAATTTATCTTATATAGAATTGAGTCATGAAACATCAATATTGTCTCATCTACCTTTTTATTGTTAATTTGCAATAAAATATTTTCAGACGAATTATAAAACAGAGGATGTTTAAGAGTCTAAATTAACTTTAGATTTTCACTTATACAGTACATAGTTGGTTGCGCACTAGAAATAACACAATACTGGAAGATTAACAACTAAAAAAAATTTGAACAATTCAATTTAAATTTCATCATCACCAACGTAACCTTCAGTGTCTTCTCCAATCAGACCATCGTTCCCACCAACATCTGCTTCATCGTCGTCGCTACCATCTCCTTCGCTCTTGCTACCATCATCATCAGAATCATTATTATTGTCTAAATCGTTTTGACATCATCTTCATCCTCATCCGAGTCAGCTTCCGGCGGGCAGAGACGAGGAGGGTACTGATCTTCACGATTTGAGTCATCTGGGTCTTGAGAGCCTGGTTCCTCTTCTTCATATTCCGTCTCTGTGGAACATGAACTGGACGGCCCTGAAGAGGACAAGGAGGATGATGAAAGCGGCTTGCAAATTAAAGAAAAGTGATGGTTTCTTGCTCGATGAGAGTGGCTGACCACGGCACGAGATGAACAGTAATCTTCATGTTCATCCCTGAACCATGGCTCT
>JAYMTP010002768.1:0-18711 GCA_036897365.1 Geranium brycei
AATCGAATCTAGTAGGTTTAGACAATTAGAACTCAGATTTACATTAGGATCACTTAATGGATACGAGTAAATCATCTGGTTCTATACCAACCTGGTTTTGCGATGTAAAGTCTCTTGGAACTTTGGATCTCTCCAAAAACAGATTCTCTGGAGACATACCTGATTGTTTGATGCATCGTGTTTCCCTTGAAGTTATAGATTTATCATTCAACGAGCTCTCAGGGATTATTCCAAATTCATTTCAAAACGGGTCATCACTCGTGTGGTTGTCGTTGGGCAACAACAATCTTGTCGGACCGATACCTCTAAGCTTGAGTAATGTAAGCTTATCAGTTTGGAATCTCGGGGGCAATGGATTATCAGGTAATTTACCCACGTGGATCGGAGAAAGCTTTACTTCATTGCAAGTTCTAAACTTGAGAGACAACATGTTCAATGGGGTCATTCCTCCACAGTTATGTCTACTTTCTGAATTAAGAATCATGGATCTTGCCAACAATGATTTGGAAGGAAGACTCCCCACTTGTCTTGGAAATATTACAGCAATGACAGTTCGATCTTCAAACTTGGACTATGATAATGTTCAATATTCAATGTATGAAGAATGGAACAAGTCAAATATAAGGCAAGTGCTGAAAGGAAGAGAGATGGAATACACATCAGTGTTGGCATTTCTCGTTAATATGGACATCTCGGGTAATTCGCTGGTTGGCACAATCCCTCAAGAGCTAACACAGCTTTCAGTGTTAATTGGTCTCAACTTGACACACAATCAATTATCGGGGAGCATACCCAGGAAAATAGGGAATATGAGCTCATTGATATCTCTGGACCTGTCACATAATCAACTGTCGGGGGAAATCCCTGATACACTCTCATCATTGACATTTCTGAGCTATTTGAACTTGTCGAGCAACAACTTGATGGGGAAAATTCCACAAGGCAATCAGCTCCAAACACTTGATGACCCATCCATATATGAAGGCAACCCCCTCCTGTGTGGACCTCCCCTGTCTCAAACATGCCCGGAAAACAATCCAACAAGCAATGGCTACGGTGGAGATGGCAGAAACGAAGATAAGGAGAGAGATTTGGAGAAAATGTGGTTTTACATAGTTGTGATGGCGGGCTATGCAATAGGGTTTTGGGCAGTTGTTGGAGTTCTCTTGGCGAAGCAGAGCTGGAGACGTGCGTATTTTACGTACGTGGATGAAATCAAAGACAATGTTTATGTGGCTGTGGCTGTGAAGATGGGAGCGCTCAAGAAGAAGATGAGGAAAATCAAAGGTAGCCAAGCACAATAATTATGAACTAAGGTATGATACTTATATATGAACATTACCAAGCAACGTTTCAATATGATTATATTAAGTTGCAGATTTATACATGATTATGTGTTGTGCAGAATGATGGAAGAAGGATGCAATCTCCAATTTCAAGCCCCTCCAAATAATATAGTATCTCTTTTTTTTTATTAAATGAATAAATGGACATCTTCTGTTTTCTATATATTTGCTTGGGCTTCCATGTGGGCTTCCATGCAGTAAGATATATATGTATGTATAACTTTTCTATATATTTACTTGCTTCTGTTTTTCATATTGGTTATTGGGTATCGATATGTTTGTTTTTATTACAACTCTATTATATAGAAAAGATGTAATTCATATATTTGAACTAGTAAGTATATATTGGGTTTTAAAATCGGTCAATTTTTCAATTATGTTACCGACATGTCTGTGATCTCTGTTTCTGGGTTGTTCCTGGAATATATCTTGACGTTCAATTATGTTACCCACATCAAATACCATATCTTGACGTTCACTGTAAAGTTAAGTTTCATGCTTTATTCACTTTCATGACTCTTTCTTACGTCAATTAATGTTTGTTTTCTTACGAGATTTTGAGCCTCCTCAGCCGGGATGAATTTTAATACAAATCTGGTAAAACGTCCGAACTTCTATCAGCCGTTGGATCGATCAAGATTTGGCGAGATCTGTCGGGTCCATCTGCTTCTACCAGTTCGAACGGTTTGTATTTCTAAACTGGGGATGGAGTTTTTTAATTTTTGGCAATTAGAACAAATATGCATGAAAGGTTGGCGGGCTGCTTTCCTGTGTATAAACTATAGGTAGATTATTGAAATGGGGATATATTTAATAATTATAATCTATTTTGAAACATTTTTTTAATTTTATGCGGTTGATGGGAGTCCGTTCGGATCCTGTTTCAACCCTTCTAATTCATATTTGAGCACCTAATTCATTTTTGGCTATTTGAGAGCCTTTTATGTCTTTTTATTCTTTTAGTATTTTTGGGTGAGTGTGTGTAGAAAACAGGTGTTTTGGAGCGAAAACGAAGAAAAATCAGCATTGGGAAGAAAAAGTCAAACTAGCCGATCAAATGAGGTTGACCAGCACCACTGACAGATCTTGCAATGACAATAACGTCTTCAACTGGAGTTCAAATGAAACAAAAATTATACATCACAGTGAAGATAATTGAGAGCTCTATAACTTTGAAGAATGAGGTTTGCTTATCGAAGTTCTAGATTCCATGTTATTGCCCGGTCAAACGGGTTGACCAACAACCCGTCGCCGTCGACCGAACTTGCAAGCTCATAACTTCCACATCTGGAGTCCAAAATCAAGAAAATTCTATATCTAAATTGAAGAGGACAGAAAGAGTTACAACTTTGAAGGAGAAAGTTTTTGCATTCGAGGTCCAGGAACTTCAAATTACTGGCCACGCAAGGAGACTAACCCAGCGGACCCGACCCTAACCCGCCCAAATTCATTTGGGGTATATGTGGGACTTAGGGTACTCATTTTTAGCATTTCCAAGACTCCATCTCTTCCTTTCACTTTATTTTTGAGCTTTCATCTTCTCTAGCTCTTCAAATCATTCATTGAAGAGCACTTTTGGAGATTCAAGAGGTAAGAAAGAGGAGAGATTTCACCACCACACCAAGGAAGGACATCGAGGAGGCAAGATTTATCAAAAAAAAGAGTAAAATTGGAGGGTTTTTGAGCTCCCAAACCCATTTTGGGGTCATGAATTTATTTATTTTCTTTCCACTTTTTGAATCTTGTAATTTCTTGTTGATTACTTGTTTGAGCACTATGGTTTTGCCCAAGACCATAGATGCTAGTTTGGAGTATTAAATTTTTCAAGACCATTGAATTTTTGTCAGGTTCGGAGAATTTTCTCTCCATAAGATGACAAGAACACATGTTTAGTGATCTTTTCTCCTATCTTGTTTGACCAAAGATATTAGTTCATGTTTGGTTTAGAAAAATTGTCATTCATAATTAATTTGTAACTAACAAGTTCAAGACAGATAAACAAAAACTACACGAGTCAAAAGAAAATATCAGCAAAGAAAAATATATTAAAGAAAGAGTATTGAATTCTCAACGTGTGAACAAAAAACTCCAATAGAAATACATAAAAATAGAAACAAGAAAAACTAGCGGCATTACAATGGAATGGTGAATAAAATTTATGAAAAATGAAAAGATGAAAGCTCAAAGATGCAGAATCATACCTGATTCTAATTAAGTACATATCTGACATTTTGGCTTCCTTATAGATAGACAACTTTAGGTATATACTGATTTGTATTTTCCCTTTAAATAAACTATACATAGGCAAGGAAATAAGTATCTTGGAGTTTTGGCTATAGAAATACTATGTGAAGGCTTTGATTCTCTGTGTGGGGCTATAATTTTGTCCCTTTGTTTCGGATTGTAAATCTCCTAGATAGATAGATAGATACCTTAGGTCCAAAAGTAGGACACTTGGGGGTCCAACATTACATGGTGAAAACATATCCACAAGTCAAGAATACAGAGGCCACACAAAGATAAACTTAGCCTCTAAGGATCTGAATCTTCAGAATATGTATATATAAGATAAACAAGTAGAGTGGTTCTGTTCTATGCTCAATAATTGGAGTCATGTCTTGTTCATCTGTTTCTGGAAATGTCTTTGGACCTGGAAAATACACAACAGAGCTCAAGAGTGTAGAGTCAGCTCAGACAGTGTGTAGCAGCTTCACTAAATCTGGTACGAGGTCTCATGATTCTTCTTGTGTTCCACCTCCTAAGCCACTTCTGATTGGGATGCCATGTGAAGCTGGAGAGTTCCCAGTTCTTGTGCTGCTCCATGGCTATCTTCTCCCCAACTCCTTCTACTCTCAGCTCATCCTCCACATTGCTTCTCATGGCTTCATCATTGTTGCTCCTCAGGTTCCTCCCTTTCTCTCATTATTACCGTTTCTGCCACTACAAGCAAATAGTTGATTTCTTTCATGAACTGAGACCCTTTGTTTTGTGCAATTTTTGTGTTACTTTGTTCCAAGTAATTTCAATCTTGATACTGAAAATCTTGGTTAGTTTGTATGACCATTTTCCCAAAAGAGATTTGGCTTAAACCCAAAAACGAATAATGCATAACTTAGTTAGAGTAGCTTATTGAATCTTTGCATTCTATATTTCAGACATATTAAAACATCTTCATACACTGAATAAAATTTGCCTAATCGCATCAAAGAGAATTAAGGTTGTTGACATTTTACCTAGTTCTATACAAAATTTGGTCGATGAACAATTTCAAGGGGATGTTTTGGTTTAGCTATATTACCTCAGCAGATGAAACTCAAGTCTCCCTGTCGTAATGGAGTTTAACAGCCTCCGTCGCATAAAGCCATTTCTGGTGTAGTGTCTCCATTGTAGTTGTTACATATAATATGATTAGCAAGTACAACCGTTTTTGTTAGAGTCCAACATTTAAAAGATGTGGATCTGTTCACCAACTTATATGACAATGTGGGCCTTCACCTATCAGCTTAAGCTTTTAGGTGGGTTGGGCTTCTGACAGTTTCGCTAAACAGTCAAGTGGCAAAGTACCTAGTCCGGTTGGAGCGTAGAGGCCCTCAGCACGATGGTTAGTTATGTTTGAACTTGCAATCGATGCATTATTGACAAAACATGTAAATTCTTTGTGTTCTTGTTTATTTAGATTGCTAGTTTTTTTGGAACTTCATCTTTCTCATAAGTAGTCTACTATGTTTCACTAACCCCACTTCATAGCACATCTAGTTCATTACAATCCTCTCTTCATGACTGCACACATCTATGTTTCTCAACAGGAATCAAGTACATCTTTCATTAAACTTTTCATAGCACACCTGATTCATTACAACTCTCTCTTCACAGCTATACGTACTAGCCGGACCGGACACGACCGAGGAGATCAACTCCGCCGCCTTAACAACCGAATGGCTCCCCAAAGGCCTCCAAGACTCCCTCCCGCCCCATGTCCGCCCCAACCTTGCCAAGCTAGCCCTGGCGGGCCACAGCCGCGGGGGCAAGGCCGCTTTCGCCCTCGCCCTCACAACCCAACTCCCCTTCTCCGCATTAATAGGCATCGACCCGGTTGACGGGATGGACAAGGGGAAGCAAACCCCTCCCCACGTCCTCACCTACGTCCCTCGCTCCTTCAACCTCGCCATGCGCGTCATGGTGATCGGCTCCGGCTTGGGGCCGGTCAAGAGGAACCCTCTGTTCCCTCCGTGCGCCCCGAAGGGCGTGAACCACGAGGACTTCTTCAGGGAGTGCCGGAGGCCGGCGTGCCACTTCGTGGTGAAGGACTATGGGCACTTGGACATGTTGGACGATGAGACTAAGGGGATTAGAGGGAAGGCTAGCTATTGCTTGTGCAAGAATGGGGAGGGTAGAGGGCCTATGAGGAGGTTTGTGGGAGGGGTTGTGGTCGCTTTCTTGAAGGCTTGTTTTGGTGGTGATGGGAGTGAGTTGTTGGCTATTAGGGATGGTGGTGGGGATGTGCCTGTTGAGCTTGAGAAGGTTGAGTTTTTGGACTGAGGTTTGTGCTTTTTAGTTGTGCTTAGAAGGGTTTGGGTGAAAATCTCTCTTAGAATGTAAACTACAACTTGATGTGAACAATCGACACTTGATACAAGTGAAGTAAGTACACAATAATGTACACACCAATGTATGAATCCAGATGTTGTAAACTCAGTATTTATATAATGTAAAAATGTAGGATTTAATATTAGTCGTCTAAATGTCCATATCCATTCTCAGTTTACATTCTAAGGGGAAGTTTTTACACGAATACCTTGGGTTTGGTTAAGGGATGGTTTTTGACACGTTACATCTTAAAAGATGGAATTTAGTGATGTAAATAAAATTACAGAGACTTTGTTTCAATCTTCATATCAGTGGTATTTATTGTATATATCATTCCTCAAAAATACACTAGGGTGGATAACACTATGAACCGATCAAATTGAATGAGAGGATAGTGAGAGTAAATGCAACTAGTAGCACGAGACATTTAGGACAAGTTATGGAAGCCGTAGTTGTCTCTTTGTGATGAAAGCGATTAAAAACAAGGATGAGATGGTACCTACACTTGAGAGAGTGATCAAAGAATGTCGAACCATGTTGGCAGGGATGGTAAAGTTATGAGAGTCAAACATGAGGCTTGGGAGAGAGAGAAAGTAGTGAAGGGACGAGAGAGGGTCAAAAGAATAGTGTTGAAAATTTAAAATGCATTTAAGGATATTTTAGTATTTTTAACATTTATTTAATTGAAGTTAACGAAAATGAGTTAGGTGAGAAAATTAAAAATTTAAAAATGAAAAGCTGAGAAACTTGTGTTTAAAATAGTTGTGGGATAAACAACTAATTCTATATATAATCATCCCAAATTCTTCTTTTGTATGGTGATAATAGTAATTTTGTGGGGATGATATACCAATAAAAATGTTACGTATTAACTTTCTTTGTTTATACATTAAAAATAAGAGTATGTTCCAGTGGTTAGGAGCTTATTTGCTCCTTGGTCTTAGGACCGGATTGTGTTTAATTATAAGTAGTTAGTATGAGTTTCGATTCACGGGATCGCGGGGTTTCTCTGGCCTTATAAATTTACTAAACTTAAGTAGGCAGTTTATGATGGAAAACTGAAAATAATAGTAATTTATGTGAAATGAAAGTAATATCCTCCGTATCAAACATAATATTGTATATCAGCCGTGAAATGTATAAAACATTCCCTTATAATTATGCAGTCATATGTTTTTTTCTAGTATAAATTGTAGGGAAGGTTATTTTTGGTATGGTAGTCTTTTCATTTTTAAGGAGCATTTTCAATTAATATTAGAAAATGGGTATTTTGGACATTTCAATTGTCCATATTTTTCCCCTAATTTATTGAATTAAATTTAAAAGGGTTCATTCATCATCTCCAATGATTCGCGTTGATTCAAAGCCTCGTGGGAGAAGATAATTTCCACTCACGCACAGCAAAAGCCAAAGCAGACATGGGTTCTTCGAACAAGGTGCTTAATTTTCCTTTTCCGTTTGTTTCTCGAGAAAATTTGATTTAATTTGACAGATTATATGAAGAAATTGTATTATGGGTTCAAATACAAAGCCGACCTATTAATTGCTTCTTCTCTTTTATTTGATGAATTCTCACCTTTAATTTAATAGCATACTTTTTATGTAGCTTTAGTTGTTGTTAGGATAATTGATGAGCTACTGGGTTCCTATTTGTGTTGTAAAAATCAAGGCTTTTCTCAGATTTTTGTATTAGAATTGGCTTTGATCATTCATAGGTTTTGCTGTAATGGGAACTTTCTAAATGGATGATTATGTATTATTTATGGATTGGTTTTAATGGTTTTCTTTAATAATTATTTGCTACTTGAGAAAATTTGCTATCTGTTTTTTTGTTGGTGTATTTGTAAAATGGGTTCCAACCCAAGTGTTCAATTTAGGGTCTGGTCCAATTAGTGTCAATAAAGATGGAAGGTATGTGTATTTTGGAACTTTCGGCTTGCATGCAGTTGCTTGGTTTTGGTTTTTAAGTTCATCATCTGACTTGTTCATTTGTATGCTGTGGTAAGAAGAGAAATATGTAGAGTTCTAAAAATACGCTAGACACTAGTCGAGCGGATAGGGACTCTGGGGACTAATCTGAAATTAATCAGATTAATCTGGGGACTAATTGCACTAGTTTGAGATTTTTAGAACACTGGATGTATGTGTTTTCTTTTACCCAATACAGATTTTTCTTTTCACCATTGTAGTGTAGTGTAATGTGCAGGCCTTTTGTATTCGGGCGATATATATGGTAGGTGTGCAAGGATGTTGAGAAGGTTTCATCTGAAAATGATAAGGTCGTTTCGTAACGGATGAGTTGAGAGTTTTTTGTTGAAGAAATTGTTAGGTGAAGAAAAGGTGCAACGAATACCCAACCAAAAAAATGTGGGGTTTTAGGTTTAAAACATAAATCCCTATACGTATAATAAGAAGGCTATAGGACCCAACAGAATTTATAATGTTTTATTTTCGGGTAAAGCCGTAAAGGTAATGGAATATGGTTGGAAGCGAGTCATAGAGATCAGGCTGTGGACGACAGGAGAAAGTGGCACCTTCAACTTCCTGATATTTTGATACTAGTTCCAGCTACTATTTTCTGATCCGTAGAACATACACTAGTTTTTTAATATGGCATGTCAAATGTAGCCAAAAAAGAAGAGAGGAAATGTCTAGAAGAGTACATAGTAACTATATTTTCGTAGAGTTATAGGAAATATGTATCTCAATTTTCAAGGTGATGAAAAAAATACATTTGACATGATAGTAAGTCTTCTAGATTTTTGTTTCTTACAGGATTGTAGAGAGGAAGTAATAGAAGTTTGGTATATGGACGATAGTAATGAAGACCAGAGACTTCCTCATCACCGGGACCCGAAAGAATACGTATCTCTAGACAAACTTGCTGGTAAGATGAGTAAAGAGCAGTGTTCTAAAAACTTTAGGCGCTAGTTGGGCAGAAAAGACCTCCAAGAATTAATAAAAATTAATCGGATTAATCAGACTAATCGGGGATTAATAAGTCCGGGGTTTTTAGAACAATGGTAAAGAGACGGTAGATCATCAAATTATGGCCATTCCAACTCTCTTGTTCTGCAGAACTTGGAGTACTCAGCTGGCGGTTAGATGCTGATAACTATGAGACTGACGAGGAATTGAAAAAGATTCGTGAAACCCAAGGATATTCATACATGGTTCGGCCTCTGCTCTATATCCAAACACCCATACCTTAACCCTTCGACTAATATTCTAAAACAAAAAGAAACGATTTCCTCTCTCAGGATTTCTGCGAGGTGTGCCCGGAGAAGCTACCGAATTATGAAGAGAAGATCAAGAATTTCTTCGAAGAGCACCTTCACACTGACGAGGAAATCCGCTATTGTGTGGCGGGAAGCGGTAAGGTTAATTAGCTACCTTTTTGTTTTCGGTCTTTTTGCTGATCTCTCGGTCAGTTCTCGTCTAAATTTTCATTCCTCCGCGAAAAAGGTTATTTTGATGTCAGGGATCGGAACGATGCCTGGATTCGCGTGTGGGTGAAGAAAGGGGCGATGATTGTTCTACCAGCCGGGATTTACCACCGCTTTACACTGGATTCAAACAACTACATCAAAGTAACATTTTAAAAATGTATTATCTATTAAATCTATATTGTCCATTCACAATTACACTATGAGTTGACAAAATTGTTCTTGCAGGCCATGCGCTTGTTTGTTGGCGATCCGGTTTGGACTCCATTTAACCGTCCTCATGATCATTTACCTGCAAGGTATGTTTTCCTTCGTGTGGAGATCCTCTGAAGCATCTTTTCACTCATTCTTGATGTATAATTTTATTAAGCGTTGATTTATCTTCAAGCCTTCTTGGAAAGCTTCTGAAGTTGCCATTTGACGATTGATATCTTTGAATATCTTAAGTATTTGCACAGTTTAGAATAAGGCGCACTTGGAGCATTTTAATAGTTCTGTTAGAAAATTGAACTATATATACTTTTTGTTTACCATTGGTCAAAATTTAGTACCAAAGTAAATTAATTTCATAGCATTTCGCATTTCTTATTGCCTAATTGTCATCTCAACCAATTAAGCATGTTTGTTCAAGTGATCAAGCGCTTACTTCTGGTCACTAAACCAAAGTTCGAGTCTCGGTTTTGTTCCACTTTAATAATAAAGATAGTGAGACTTAATTTGCTTGAATTTCCACTTTAAGTTAAAACACATGCTTAATTTGGAACTTTTTCCTCAAGTAAAGCATGTTTATTTGTTTGTTTGGGAAGTTAGACTTACCCATAGATGTGTGATTTGATTTGCAGGAAGGAGTATGTTGAAACTTTTGTGCAAGATGGTGGTAAACGTGCTGTTGATGCTGCAGCATGATGCTACAACTAAAACCTTCAGAGATATATATACTATAGTTGCTATAAATAAAGCCTAGACAATAATACTATACACATGGGCTGTATACAAATGTTTGAATTTTCTCTGTATTGAATATATCCTTGTTGTGTACCTTGCTCACCTATGCTTGTAAATTGTAACAATTGGTAGGGGTGTTCACAGTTCGGTTTTGCCCAAATCCAAACCCAAAAGCTCGATTTTAAGAAAATCCAAAACCCGGAATTGAAACCCGTCAGATTTGGTTGGTTCTGTTCTTAGTTCTATTTGGTCAGTTTTAATTGAGCCGAATTTTGCTTTAAGGTTTGTCTTTAACTTATTTTTTGTTGGTCTAATGGAAGAAGATCGATGGGTCATGTGTCCAATCTAATTGGTTTCGGTTTGGCTTTGTTTCTGTTAATTTTATTTTTATAAACTCAAAATGAATCAATTTTGTCTACAATTGAGTCCGAATAAATAAGTATTATTCAGTTTGATTTTTTATCCATTTCATATTGTTTGTGTAAATTGTCTTGAAATAAGTGTATATATGTGAAGTTTTAATATAAATTGGGGATATGAAAATAAATAAATATTAAAGCTAAAACTCGAATTAATTCTAATTATTTAAACTCAAGTGAAGTGTTTTGATAAACTGGTCGTGCAATGTTTTGTGAAATTGGTTGCTATTATCAGCCACAAACTACTTTGTTGCCTTAACTTGTTTACACGTTCACCATTTGTTTGTTTATTGTTTTTCCAATATTATACTCTATATAATATAGTATCTTAGTGGTCCATTTTCATGACACGTTTAAGTATTGTTGTCACTCAGCTTCAGCTCCTTCGAAATGAATTTTTTAATAAGCCTAAACAAGCTTTGGTCCTATAATTATTGAAAAGTGCAACTCCTTTCTTTTATTTAAATTTTCATCATTATATATTATTCATATAATCAACTTGTTTTCGTTGTCGGAATGGATTGTGACCAAATATATTGCATCCTTTTCTGTAAAGTAATATCTCATTAGAATCACTCATTTTGCCTTATGTGGCATGTTTTGGATAATGTATAATTTAATAGTTTAGATAGTAAATATAGTGCATTAAATATTCTAATCTAGTAATTATTACTCAGTGTTAAGTAGGGTTGTTCATGTTTGGTTAACTGAACTAAATAGCTTGTTCTCGAAGAAAATCAAAAATCTTGGTTTTATAATTTTAAAACTATAACCAAAATTGAGTGTAAATAAATAGTCGGTTGTTAACCAAGTAAAAAGTGGTTCGGTTTTTAGTTTAAACCGAACCAACTGATATTTATAGATCAAATATTTGGGCATATAATTTGGGCTTAATATGTCTATGCATATTGTAATTAACAATATGCATAGACATTAATTTGAAATGTCCAAAAAATCATTAAGAATCAATCGAAGAGGGCTTCAAGAGCCCTCATTCTGGTCACTTCCTAATGATAAAAAATGTCCTGCTTATCTTTCATGTAATATCATACCAAATCTAACACTACAATCCCTCAAAAATTAAAATTCAGCAAAATAATACTAAACTAAAAGTTTAAAATTATCTTCAGTCTTCATCATTTTTTTGGCAACAAGTTGTTTTCGTGGTAAAAAAGATTCACAAACTATATACAACCTATTATTAAGTAGAAAAAACACATACTCCAATTTCGCTAAAGGAAGAAGACGTGGGTGGACGTGGACGTTTATGGAATTGACACTTGTACGACCAATTATGGTTCAGTTTTTAAGGTTAACCGATGGTTATTAAATATGTAAACCGAAACCAAACCAAAATTAAATGGTTTACTTAAAAATTGGACCGTAACCAAACCATTATTCATGGTTTTTGTTTTTTTGTGGTTTGGTTCGATTTGGTTTACGGTTCGATTATAATTTTTTTGGTTAAAATTGACAGCCCTAGTGTTAACGGTTTAGTTAATTTAATTTGACTTAAAATATTGGATAAATTACAAAAGGTGTCTATTTACTTTTCTTTTGTGAAAAATTGTTTTGTAAAATATGTAGTCTTATTCAAAATTGTCAAAAATATCCATGGAATTAAGAATATATGTTTAAAATTAATTCTTTCTCAACTTGAGCTTACCTAATATAACTTTCTTCTCCGGTGGTGGAGTTGGTCCAATTCTTTCTTTTCTTTTTCATGTTATCAAATTTTAGATAGGTGATTTTCGATAAAAAAAACCGACGAGTTCAAGTTAATAAAATATTTTTTTTAAATAATTTATATCCCATATCATTTTTTCATTTTTAGATAAAATTACACATTTTATAAAAAAATGTAAGCTCACCTCTATTTTTAAAAATAAAAACGTACACTGCTATATATTTTTACAATTTTTTTAAAAATAATTCATATTTACTTTTTACAAATTTCTTCATTAACCTAAATTTAATATTTCATTTTTATCTATTACCTGTCAGTGTAAAATCTTGAATGCTCCGTGAAAGTTTGATCAATGAAAGATCGAAACACTTCGAGAAAAAGTAGGAAAGTTTAGTGCTAACACAAGTTGATGTGTTTAACGAATATAATAATGTTTAAGTAGGAAAGATATTTCAAGTTGATGTGATTAACGAATATAATATAATGTTTAAGTAGCAAAGATATTTACATGAATATGTTATGTTTCTCACTCCAAGTCCCACCCGACAAATAATTTCATTGTACACAAATATTCCCTTACTATACCTTAACCACGACATTGCCTTAATTACCAATTTTATATAAAATAAGAATGGGCTGAATCTATAAAAGAATGTGCATTTTCAATTCTAAATTTCGTTTGGTTTTGAACTTTATGTCGGGTTTACCTCGGGTTAAATATCAGACGAATAAACGAGTCGGCCTAAACATTGAACTACTATGTTTTAGACCTTTTAAACTCAAATCAAACACTAACCCAATAACAATTTTGAAGAAACCATTGTCCCGAAAGCGTTATTGGCATTGAATATGGTAGGTGAGTGGGTTAGGATGAGTCTTGTTGGAGAGATTCAAGTTTTATCAAAAGCACCTAAGAAAACATGTATACACGTCATAGCTCACATTTGATCCTATAGACTAGCATATTACGTCTTGAGTGCAATGTATATATAAACTCTCTTTATACCTCGTAATCATCTAAAGTGAAACTTTGAACTCACATATGAACCTAATAGATCTGTGGTGAGAAGAGATACACATGAAAGACTGATGATGCTTAGATGTACATGGCTTAAGAACATCAACGTTTGCGAGATGATTTTCAAACACGCAGCAAATATGAGTTTAACAGGTTAGGGAGGATTTTCGTGTGGTAATTCAAATCCAACCCCAGAACACTCTAGTTTCTATTACTTTAATTTCTAATCCGATCTGAAAAGCTAAAAAATTAATTGGGAGGGGTGGTTTTTGGGGGGGGGGGGGGTGTCCACATTATTTTTGTTTTTTCCTGTCCAGTAAAGATCCCAAAAATCGCCAAATATAACAAAACATGAGTTATAAAATTCGCTCCAAATATACTTTTACAAAGAGACTATATATTTCACATTTAACGAGAACTCAATATTTCCGTTCTAACCCGACTGAAATGAATCACTAAACCCGTCCAGTTGTTCGACACCCAACAAAAAAAAGCCCAAAAGAGGAAAAAAGAAAAGTAAAAAAAGACAATAATTACAGCAGCTATTTATAGAAGCTACGGCCTCCAGTCGACCCCTGCCACAACGCTTTTTGGTTCTTTCTTGATTTTGCTTCTTCTCCAAAATCTCTATTCCCTCAGGTGCAATTTTTGCTCCTTTCGTTTTTTTTCTCTTTTACTGTTTGAATTTTCTCGTGGTCATTTCGTCGAACACCTTGTGGGCACACAATATATGGACCAAACCCACTAGCTAGATCTATGAACCCGGGGAAGGAGGGGTGTGCCGGCGGTGGGGGGAGCTCGGCGGCGGCGGCGCCTCGGCCGATGGAGTGGTTGCTGGACGGCGGTCCGCCGCCGTTTCTGACGAAGACGTACGAGATAGTGGAAGATCCGGCCACCGACGGGGTGGTGTCGTGGAGCGGAGGCAACAACAGCTTTGTAGTATGGGACCCACATGCCTTCTCTGTAACTCTCCTTCCCAGATTCTTCAAGCACAACAATTTCTCCAGCTTTGTCAGGCAGCTCAATACTTATGTCAGTACTCATCTATCATTCATATTCATATTCATATCAGCTTTTGCTTTGTGGGTTTCTGGAAAGTTTGGATCTTTGTTTATAGTTTTGCATTTTTATGTTCTCATCTCAGTGATCCATATTACATTGAGATCTTAATTTCATGTCTGTAACTTTTTGTAATGAATTTGAAAAAATACTCTGTTTTTCAAAAAGAGAAAATGATAAAATACGCTATATACCGTTATATGTACTTTGTTAATAATAAAAAATCTGATGTGAAATTTGTATTTTTTTTATTTTAAACAACGTTTAAATTTATACAAAATTGTCTTTAAAACTAAAATGTTTTTTCTTTATTGAAATAAAAATAATTTTTTCTAATTCTTTTCTATTTTTATCTTCTAACTAAAATTATAATCAAATTTTATAATTTACCTTTTAGTTAAATCATTTTGAAGTATGCTGGATTGATCTGTCACATTGGTTGATTATTTTATTACATACATTGTTCAGAACTAGGGTTTTATATCATTAGTAATAAAGAGAAATCCTACTCTAGTGTATGTACCAATATTCTAAATCAGGACTCAGAACTAGTTAATTAGCCGGTTAGGAATTTTTGAGAAAAAAAGTGTAATCTATTAAGTGAAGTTGCATAGTTCCAGGAAGAACCGTGTTCAATTGCATAAACCACCCTTTAGATTATATTCTCCTACAAATTACTCATAATCATTGGATCTGTAAATTAGACATTTTATGTTAAAATTAACTTCACCTGTTTGCATTCTTTTATGATGTGAATTTCATAGTTTTTATTAGTGTTATGTAACATCTATGACTTATATGATTAGTCCCAATTAATTGTCTATTAATTTATTATTAACTCCTTGATATGATTATTTGCTTAAATCCCTGAGTAATTGGAACTAATTTTTTATTAGTCCCCAGGTCCTCTCCGCCTAGCTAGGAAACTTTTTTGGGAAATTTTGGATGATTTTGATGAGAATGTGATGATGGTTTAAATTGTGTAGGGGTTTAGGAAGGTTGATCCTGACAGATGGGAGTTTGCAAACAAAGGGTTCTTGAGAGGACAAAAACACCTCCTAAAGAACATAAGGAGGAGAAAAACCACTCAAAGCCAATCCAGCTCACACCAATCTCCAGACCTCTGCGTAGAGCTCGGGAGGTTCGGGCTCCAAGGAGAGATTGACCGGCTGAGGCGCGACAAGCAGGTTCTGATGGCAGAGCTGGTGAAGCTCAGGCAGCAGCAGCAAACCACCAAAGCCTGCATTGAGACAATGGAGCAGAGGTTGGCAGAGACCGAGTCGAAGCAGCAGCTCATGGTGCGGTTCCTGGCCAGAGCAATGGAGAATCCGAGGTTCTTGCAGGAGTTCGAGAAGAGGAGAGAGCTTGGGGAGGCCATGTTCGGTTATAAAAAAAGGAGGAGACAGATTGGGCAAGTGGGTTATGATCATAATGTGGGAATGGAGGAGTTTGGGGGAGTTGTCAAGGTTGAGCCTCAGGGTTTTGACGATGGTGATTCGGGTTTTGGAGTTTCAGAGCTCGAGCAACTTGCTGTGGAGTTAGGGCTTAGTGATGCGCCGCCGCAGCGTTGCGAGGAAGAGGGTTTTGGGGGTGAGGGTGGTGATGATAGGGAGTTTTGGGAAGATTTGTTGGGTGAAGATGTGGGGGAAGAGATGGGTGTTTTGGGTAATGTAGTAGATGCAAGTGAAGGACATGTGGATGTTTTAGGAAAGTTACAGGGTATTTAAAATTTTCGAGTAAAAGATGGAGGTTCGAGACTCGTTGAACACTCTTGAATTTTAGCTGAGTTGGTACTTAAAAAACACAAAGATGGTCAGATGGATAATTAATCAGTGTTTGAATGTTGTTCACATGATTTGGTCGTTCTCCTCACATTTTCAAGGAGTAAATTATTTGTGTCATCCTGATGCCAAAATGGTGGGATGTCTCCATCATGGTCATGTTATCTTATTTTATTTTATATGAACTCCTTAATTTTGATTGTGTTGAGAAAATAGGGTAAAGTACAGTTAATTACATATAATTATACAGATTTTTCATCTAGCTACGACAAACTAGGAGTTGGCTATATTAGATACACCTAAATTTCATAAATTTTCACATGTTAAAGTTTTGGATGAAAAATGTAAATTTTGAAAGTGAAAAGATGAAATTACCATTAGTCGGTTTTGGGTACCGGTCGACCTCTCCCTCCTCCGGCAAACCTTACCTCCATCTCGAGTCCACACCGTCCTTATTAGTCAACCACCACTTCCACATTCCTACCGTTCCAAGCTGCCTTCCTCGTCGACAAATTCAAAGGTAATTTTTTTCTTTTCACTTTATAACTTAATATCCATATAAATGATCTAATATAATATACTTTTAGTTCACAGTCATATTTTTTGAGATGCACTGGTAGATTGGAAAAATTGCTTCTAAGTTATTATTGTATTTAGAAAGCTGATTAATTAAAGGAAATCATATTGTATTGTGCAAGAAATTATATTTGATTTTTTTCTGTGATTTGCAACGATTACAAGTCACATCACTTCCCTCAAGTTGTAGTATGAATGTTAATGTTTAACTTGCAAATAATAACGTAACATCAACATTTTGGGGCCGACGGTAAAAATAATGGTTCATCTCGGAGCCTACTGCGCAAATGACAATTCTTCTCGGGCTAATGACGCGAACAACAACTCGTCTCGAGCCCGACAAAGAAACAGCAATTCGTCTCGCCAAAGAACGGTGCAAACTAATACTCGTCTTGAGGTCAATAGTACTGCAAAACAAATCTCGCAGACAACGGTGCAAATTAATACTCGTCTTGAGGCCAATGGTACAAAACAAATCTCGAGCCTAGCGGTGCAAACTAGCACTCGTCTCACGAGACCAATGGTGCAAAAAAATCTCAAGGCCAGCGATGTAATGCACGACTTGTCTCGGGACTAACAATTCTAAATGCAAATAATTATAATATCATTTGTCCAGTCCACACGCCAAAAACATTCACTGACGAGTGAGCAAAACCACACCGATGATTGAAGCATAACTAACGACCAATCCAATAATTTTTGCTACTGTGAAGAGAAGTTTGATTACATGATTTCAAATAAACATAAATATATTTTATACTTAATACTTAGTGCATAGAAAAATACAAAAATGAATATAAGAGGTAAGAAATTAGATAGATAAAATTTATTTTAAATAAGCAAATATTTTCTTGATAGTTTGGATGGACCAAGCATTATTAATTTACTGGTTTTATTTCAGCTCATAATTATTGATTAATCGATTGAGATGTTTACAGAACACTGTACCCCCATTGGTTCTCTCGTGATAAATAAATAAATAATATTTATTTAATACATTCGCTAGAACTTTCTCTGTGCAACTGAAAAAGTCAGTTGAGCATAAAAGAAATAATAAATTCAACATCTTCTAGACTTTCCAATCCAACCTGTAGAATCCATGTCTTCAGCTCCAATAATATAAAAATATATATAAAACAAAACACTTTTGAGAGATATATCATATTGTCTTCAAATTATGCATGTTGTCTATATATGCATTATAAAAAATGTAATATGTGCAGATTAATATCTAATAATATATAGTTCAATCAGTTCACTAAAGCATAAACTTTTTTTTTTCAAAATCTTGCAGTTTTGGCAATTAGGGCCCAATATTGACAATGCTCTCCGCATCAATTATTATAATTAAATAATCACATGCATTTTAGTCTATGAACAGTGTGAATCTTAATGGGTGTGGGTAGAGAAAAATTATTGGTGATTGGTGGGTTTTGATTATTTTATGGAAAAAAAAGAAAAGAAAGAGTGTTGGATCATGAGATGTTGTGAATTTGGTGGAAATGATAATGAAGCAAGAAGTGCATAGATCTTTGTGACTGACTCTGTCTGATGAAGGATTCAGATAAGATTGCACATGCCTTGCATGACCCTTTTTACTTGTCATTTCTCTCCATTTTCTATGCCCTTCTTTTTAGGGTTTCAATGGAGCTGATTCAAGACAAATTTTACAAATTTTTTCTGTGTTTCAATCGGATAAGAAATGTCGAGTTTTCACATTTAATTAGAAGGGGGAAATTTCAAACCCAGTGGGACAAATATTGTAAAAACGAGATTATTAAACTCACGCTGAATTCGCCTCGTTATTATTTCTGTAGGATCTAAATATGGATAACAATGAGATGGGT
>JAYMTP010002769.1:0-18711 GCA_036897365.1 Geranium brycei
TGCGGGAGTGGCGGCGGCGCGTGCGGAGGACGTAGCAGCGGAGGTAGAGGTGGAAGCAGACCATGAGGAAGACGATGAAGAAGAGGACGATTATCGTGGTGAGCATGATCTTGCCGCTGAGCTCGTAGCCCCTCGACTTGCTGTACTGACCCGTGTGATTATCAAAACTCCGATCCTCCATGATTTTTCTGGTACAAAATTGAAATTGGGTCTGTCGATTGGAGACTAATTGGGATGGAGGCTGAGACGAGTCTCGTGAGGGACTATAAAATCAGGGCATTGGGGGAGATGGAAAGGAAGGTTCGTCGACGCGGGATTGCTGTTATTTACCGTTTTGCCCCTTTCTTTTTGTGGGTATAAACGCCGTGGTTGCGCGTGTTTGGTCTTATTCACAATTTTGCCCCTGGCGTTGGGGTTGCAATTTCGTCTGCTTCGGAGGGTATGGTCCAAGAATTTTCTTAGTTGGTTCCTTCCTCTCTATCTCTCTTCAAGTCAATCCGTGAAATAGAAGTCAAGGATCCTTTTTCTCCTTTTCATATTTGTATGGAACTGAAGTGGTTGAAACTAAACCATTATAAAAGACTTATTTGTCATGATTTCTTTGCGTAAGTTGTTTTGTTTTAGTTGTTAAAAATATTGGTAATGGGATGTGTATTAATTTTGAAAGATGGTAGGTGGGTTAAGTGAATCTATTGACATAAAAACTATAGTCCATAAGACCAACTTTAGGATCCACACTTGTAGCCACTGTATGAGTAACCGATTTGGTTTTGATCTCGGTTGTTTGGTTTGGTACTATTCAGTTGGAACCGATCATGTTTCAATTTTCAATTTAAGCTCGGTATATAAGTTAAATTAGACGAAATTAAGCTCGATTTATATCCCAAAACTTTAAACGTGTGATTATGAAAAATACTAACGAAAGTGGAGCGCTAAAATTTAATCAAATCAAAATATAAAATTTGCAAACAAATAACACATTATTGACTTTCATTTTTCAATTCACATAGCACCACAAACCGGTCTGTTTCTTACTAATTAACAACGATTCATGATTTTGAAAACTAAAACCATATCGAAATTGAAAAAATCGATCATATTAAGAATCATGGTTAATTACAATTTACTATATTTAGTTGGAGCCCTTTTACATATTGATATATTTATTTTAAAAACTTTCATTTGGACTCACTTAATTATTAAAAACTTATACGATACTAGTTTTCCGTCCAAATCTGTTTAATTTCAATTATTTTTTAAAATGACCATAATGCTCTTTTCCCTTATTTTTATCTTGTTCCTTATATTCGAGGAAACTCCTCCTCTGTCCTCTTTGACCGAGTCCAATTCACTTTCCGTCCCTCTCAATTTCGACCATGGCTGAATAATTCATTCCCGATCTTCTTCTTCTTTTTTGCGAAGAACGAAGTGAATCCAACTTCTTCCTCCATATTATGCTCTCTCTGTATCGAATATCCAGAACTAGGGTTTACACCTCCCATTCCCTCCTTCGCAACTCCCACTATTGCCTCCAATTCCTCCTCCTCCTCCTCAGCTGGTCTGCTGCCGCCAATCGACCCCCCAGCAGTCCCAGGGAAGACGGCGACGATTCTAACCGCCCTAAACGTCGTCGACTTGGCGCTCTCGCGATTGGGTCTCCGGCTGTTGGAGCCGTTCATGCTCAAGGTCCTTAGGCACGGCAGCGATGTGCTGTCCTACCTCAAGTTCTAAGACTAGGCAGATGGGCTGGTCTCCAACAACTCCATTAGTGCAAATCTGAGCTGTCCTTTTTTTGTCCAAACCATTTTTGTCCAGTTGGGTCAATTTGCTCTCATTTTCTGTGATTGTCAAACTGTTTCAGATCTGAATTTGGCACAATTTTTGTCACTGTATCCTCAGAGTTTTGTAATAATAGAACAGTCGGTTCAGTTTTTTCTTTTGTTTAAAATTGAGTGTTTATATAGAATATGACACATTTTGGCCTTATTGTATTTTGTTGTAATGTTTTATTTTTTTGCTGTAATTGAGTTCAAGAATTGGTATCAAAATCAAATAAAAATTATAAACTAAAAGAGATAAAAGTAGAGAGGGAATAAAAAATGAGTTCAAGAATTCAAAATTTTCACTTGCGTGCCGGAACATATTTTTCGGCACACTTTTCGGTGAGTGAAAATTTTGCATTATTGATCTCGTTTCTTATCTCCCTCTCTCCCTCTATCTCTTTTTAGTTTATAATTTTGGCACACTAGTGGTGATTCAATTTCAAAAACAATGATATTTAACTTTTTAAAATTTTGCATGGTAGTTTTTGTTCTAAAATTTGATTTTGATTCAAAGGGTTGGGGTTTTAGTGAGAACTATACGAGGAGAGAAATGGTCGAAGAGGGAGGTTGAATGGATGCTAAATTTGGAGATGCAAGAAGCAATTAAAATTTGTTGGAATAAATTATTGGAAAAGAAATAAATAAAATCAAAGATTTAGAAATAAAAATATAGAAAATTAAAATGGACGACATTTATCAAAAATTTGATAAATAATTAATAATATTTTTAGATCTTTCACGCTTTAATAAAATTTATGTCAAATCGTAAACAATGTAAATAAATCATAATTTTAAAAATAAGTATAATCAATTGTAAAATTAGTAAAAATAAATAAAGTAAATTGTAATTAACCCTAAAAATTATAACCTAACTATTAACCACATTTCCACAAAACACGTTCCTATATTTTCACTTTTAGATCCGATTTTAGGTCTAAAATACCCACACCCTACTTGTAATTATACTGAGGAGAAACAGTAATAGGGTTTTTTTGGGAACACTTGCGCAATATATATAATAGGGTTTTTTTGGGAACACTTGCGCAATATATACCCTAACAACAACAGCGAGTTCCAACCAACGAAGAAGATGAAGAGGAGCTCAGTTTCGCTGCTTCGAAGTGTCGCCTATGGAGGCACCAGGTCACGCGCAGTGGCCGTCTCTGGCTCCTCCGCCTCCTACAAAACCCTAGCGCCGTCCTCAACCCCATCCCCAATTCCTCCTAGATCCTCCTCAGATCCCACCTTCTCACTTCGCGACCCGCTCCATAATCGCTCCTTCTCCTACTACTCGCTGCAAGGTACAAGCTTGTCCGATGAAAAAATGTCATTTTTCGGTTCAATGATTTCTGGGTTCTGGTTTATTGTTCATGGGTTGTTTTGGTTATAAGCAACATTGTAAATATATGTATAGTTTGTATGTCCCCAAAGGGTTGCTGTGTTTTAGGTTTCTGGGTTTGGTAATTGATGGTTGTTATAAAATGTGATGAACCTTGAGCCTCCAATAGAAGATGATTTACTGGCTAAATGACTGTTTGATGGTCTCTCTCAGAGGTTATGCTTTTTCTGCATTAGATTGTGCAATGTTCACAGAGCCTAATTGAATTTCAGATAATGAGATGGAGGAAGAGTGGAAGCGAATCTGCAAAGAGTACACAGGTTTGTATCAATACTTTTTTTCCTTATATCTATTGGGTAGTCCTTCAGGTGAAAAAACCTCAAGATGTTTGAACCCTTTTTTATATCAGTTTCATCTCTAATGTTTTATCTAATGTATTGTACATAGTATTGATTTAGAATGGGGATTTGTTTATTTATCTTAATATTTGTAAATATAGCGCCGTGTAAATGCTAACTTATCTAATGGTTTATTTACAGAGGGCGAAGAAGAGGTTATTGTTGGTATGTTTTCGCTTCTGTAATTATTTTCCAAAAAGTAATATCTATGACTGGTTTATATGAGTCTGGTGGGTTTATAATGTTTTATATTTGCTCTGTGTTTTAATTTCAGATCCGCCAAATCTCGTAACCGTTGAATCTGCAGAAGATTTTAAGATCTTCCTCAACAAAGTCAAAGGTTTCTGTTGTCTCTATTAATATTTGTTTACTGAAGGTTTTTTATGTTCCTTAATTGAAGTCATTATAATTGTATTTATATTTGATTGCTGTAGACGAATCCATACCTGCCATTTTCTACTACACTTCGCTGTCTTCTGCACCTTGTAAGTTCCTATATCCTTCTGATCTTCTTAATGGGGCTATTTGCTGAAAACTATTTCTTATGATGTTTTATGTTGTTCACACAGGTCGTGCGGTTCTCCCTATGGTCAGAGAGTTGAGCAAAAGAAACCCTCGGATCATAGCATATAAGATTGACAAGGACGAGGTAAGAGATACATCTAGCGTTCTGATCTAGGTTTTTGGTAATTCAGCATTTTTCCTTAGTAGTATTTTGATAAGTATTTATTTTGGTAATCGTTACTTATTCTTGTCAAATTTGATAATTGAAATATAAGTGTTCCAATGTCTCTTTTCATTGATTTCTAAAAATCAAGTTTGCAATTTGGAATGCTCATTTGAGGACATGAGTACTTTTAAATATTGTTAGAAAGATAGTCTATAGAACCTAACCTCTGCCTTGTACACTCTAAGTTGTGTTACTGTATCAAAATTTAGAATCTACTATTATATAACTTGAACTGTGCATTTTCAGCTTGATTCTTAAGCTTGTAGTTTATCATATTCATTTAACTTCCTTCTTACATTATCTTATGCTTTCTGCATTATGGTTGGACTTGTCTTCTTATTGAAGCTTAACTGGAAATAATTCGTCAATATTTCTGCAGGAAGCTGTTAAAAGCACATTGGAAGAATTTAATGTCAGCGCTGTGGTAAAATATCATTACCCTTTTTTTTCCTGAATGTCCCTAATTTTTCTACATGCTATTTGCTTTCACAAGTTACATCCTGCATTTATATGCATGCAAACCATTAAAACCGTTTGACCACACTTTCCCTGAAATGTTAATGATATATGTTATTAATTATTATGTGGTTAGTGGTATAGTTGATCTAATGGGCACATCTTTTGTTGACTTCTGATTAATAAAAAATTGTTTATTTCTAGTATATTTTTGGAATTCCTATCTCAAATATCTATGCTGTATTTTCTCTCCCCTCCTTATTTGTGTCTCTCTGCAGCCACATATCAATTTCTTTCTGAGAGGGAAGAAGGTGGGTGAGGTGATTGGTCCAGACACTAAGGATTTGATGGAAACCTTACAAAAGCTCGTCAAGTAATCTTCTTCTATCACAAAGAATTTTTTTTACTTATTCTGTTCATTAGATCAATCTCTTACATGCCGACTTTTGTTCTTATCATTAACAAGAGTGATTGAATAATTCACACTACATTATGATGATTGATATGCGTGTCAGTGTGCATATATCTTCATGTTAAGACGTACAAGGAGCTGTCCAGCAGTCAGTTGCATACATGACCAATTATTTCACCTACATGGAACTAGGAAACCATCTCGGTCTTTGGATTAACAAAAAGAGGCTTAAGATTAAACCCCAGTTTGGTGAACTTGAATTTAAATAAATTTATTTACCATTAATGATGTGTTCTAAACTTCATCTTTTTGTTTATAAATCAACTGTTGAGATGGGTTCTTAGTTTGCACAATAAGAGTTGGTTTTCAGCTTAATAAACCTGTAGCTCTGACCAGACATGCCAGTTGGTTTGTTGAATATTTTTGGGATTATCACTATGACTGCATTACAATTTTAAGCTGTTTCGCTTACATCTCTTCAACTAACATGCATGATCCTAAGAAGCAATACTGACTTGTGTTATTGAGAATGACTTACAATTCTTCAGCTAGGTAGGGATGTTTTTAGGCCACTTAAAGAAATACAGTAGTGATATTAGGGTTTAAGTGAATACGGGATGATCCGTCTTGAACATATTGTCCTCCAGCCATCTCATTATCTAATTTTGTTTCATTTACTTGCGCGACTTCTTATAAATATTTTAAAATCAGTCCGTTGCCTGTTTTTCTTCACTGTTTTTTGTTGTATATTGTATTTCCGTAACCCTTCTCTGTTTGTAATGTCCTTTTTATTTCCTGTTCAGCTATTATATGGGTATGCAACAAGTTGTATCTAAAGATTACGGAGAGCCTATTCCAGTGTACAAATATGAACCTGCACCAGAATACAGAGATGAACCTGCACCAGAATACGTTGAAGAGCACGACACTGATTCCGGATCCACTGTAGAGGAGGCCGCACCAGGGCCCACCGGAGAGTCTGGCAAAATATAGATAAGAGCTGGAGCTTTGGTCCGAGCTTATTATGATATTTTCTATAATAGCTTTTAGCTTCATCAACTGGAAAACTGATGACCAAAACTTATTTGACATTAATGTTTGGATCTGTCTTTAGTCTGATGGACAAGATTTATGTTCTGGTTTAAATTACAGTGATGATATACAAATTTAGGATTGAATTTGAGTACTATTACTCTCAACTTATGTCTGTGCTATGAATCATTGAATCCCCTCGACTCTTACGTTGTTAACAAATTCAACAGCTAAAGGCCAAAGTTAGGGATTGAAGGAGTTGATCTCTCCAAATAGTTAAAGACTCCGTAGCAAATCTAAACCTCTTATTTTGTAGGTGGTCCCTTGGGAGATTTTTTCGTATGATTTTATTTTAATCTCTCTTTTTCATTGAACTACATCAAAATTTGAAAAATACTTTTATGACCCTTTAAGTTTTTTTTTGGCACTGGTTTTAACAATGTTAATGTTTTGTTTATTTGACAGACAAGGAGAATGATATGTCACAATTCAGTACCTCAATTTTATATTTTCTTACTGATACAGGTTCCTGCTTTTAAATTAGATTACAAATAAATTATGTTAGATTTAACAGAAATTATATTAAATGTCACTAAAAAATTCTTGAGGTATTTACAAATTTTTTTTTTTTAAATTTGGGATACTAAATTTGAAAATTTGTATAGTTGGGTATAATGATCTATTATTATTCCTAAAATCTTATGGATGTCTTTAATAACTTTTTAATAATTGTAAAAGAACTGTGTGGCGATTATCATGCTTCTGGTTTAATTCCCACATCTGCGTAACAAAAGGTGAAAGTATTTTGGATCCAATTTGAAATATAAGAAAAAACTCAGGGACCAATCATTGGATTGTTTGGGTCGTTTTGGAGCACATATATTTTATTTCAAGAATATTTATTTTATAAATGATAACAAAAAGCCCGTCTAGCTCAGTTGGTAGAGCGCAAGGCTCTTAACCTTGTGGTCGTGGGTTCGAGCCCCACGGTGGGCGTATTTACTTTTTACAATTACATTGTACCCTTGATTATTAAATAATAATTAATATGACCTAGCCAAACCTAGTACCTTTTTTACCTTAAATACACCTGTCTTAACAAAAAATATTTGAGTTAAATGCAAATGATACAAGAAAAAGCGAAGCACGAAAGCTGAGAAGAGCGAGTTGACAAAAAAACTAAATAAGGATGTGAAGTGAGAACGAGAAATGTCAAGCCATGATTGCTGACCCAGTCTTCTCCACCACCACCAACGACCAAATAATATTTTCCATTTCAACAGCTCATTCAAGCTCCCCATTTTCTCCACAGTTCGATGCTTTACCCAACCCAATTCCTCTGATTTGGGTTTTTAATTTTGCTAATCAGGTAATCAATTTTCTTTCTTCTTTTTCACTTCATTAATGGGGGTTTTCAGTTTATTTTCTGCTCGTTTGTATTTATTATTGCTTGTTTCAGTCAATTTAGTTACTCAGCAAGCAGATTTAGCGTTTTCTCTTTCTGTTTAAATTTGTAGATTCTGTTTTTGGTTAAAAGTATTAATTTGGAAAACCCTCTGGGGATTTTAGCAAATTACTTGGTGGGGTTTGGGGAATCCTGCCAAATCAAGCTAGTTTGGCTACAATAAGAGTGTTCTAGAGGAACCCACATCGTTTTTATATGGAAGAATTTGTATTCAGCTGTGAAAATTATATTTAGTGCCATTTCCTCACTGCACTAGAAAAAAATGAGCAATTTTGTTGATTAGCTTATGGCCATGTTCATGTAATTTTCATCTGATGTCATATTCACAAGTAGTGTTTGTCAACCCATTTAGGTTTGGGGCTAATTCATTAGGGGTTACGCAATATTTTGTCTATGGTTTCATCTCTATATGTGAAAATAGATAATGCAGGGCATTGGTTAATTTTGATTCAATCGAACTATTTGAGCGAACGCGAAACTTGATGTGTGAAGTGAGGAATTATTTCCCTCTCTCAGTTTTATTCATCTTTGGGATGTGTTAAAAGACTTTGTTAAAGCATAATTCACTGTGTGGCAGGTAGCAGTTGCATGGTGGTGAGGGTGGATATGAGTTGTAACTGCTTTGGCGCTTCTAAGTTAGACAGGAGAAGGAGTCCTACTCAGGACGTCAAAGGTAAGGACATCGATAAGCACTACATTTTTCATATATTGTTGTTTTTCATATGTAATAGAATTATATTGACATTGTTGTTGCTCTATCATGAGAAAGGCATGCTTCTCGTCTCACTTTTGCATGCAGCTGTCATGTTGACTTCAATGAGCTTCTTTTTCACTCCTTATTTTAGAGAAAAAAAATGCTAGATTAACTTTACGCATTCTATTATTCTAACATGTAATATATTGTTTCAACTAACTCATTTTCAAGTAGAGGGGATACTTGTTTGTTTAGTCTTGGCTTAACCATAGCAGTCATGCCAACTTTCCTATGTTATTCTTCAATTCCTTTTGAGCTATCTTCTTGTTTTGCTGATATAACTGCTGGTTTTGTATGTATTGCCATTCTGTGTAGATGTTATCCGTTACGACCATGGGATATTGACTAGGCAAGTATTTATATATCTTTGATATAGAATATCACTAATATTATGGGTGTCATTTGAACTCATCTTAATTTCGGTGCAATTTTTATAGTAATGGAATTTCATAGACGATTTTTGTAGGGCACCATAATCTTGTATATCTTACATACTCTTTGTTTCTTCAATATGATTTTCTTTTTCTTCTTTACTCCTAAGACTGTTTTTTATGCTGTTAGAGAACTTGCTTGGAAATACCAGACATTTCTCTTACAACGAACTGAGGACAGCAACAGAGAATTTTAATCCAAGCAACAAAATTGGGCGGGGAGGTTTTGGAATTGTTTATAAGGTACTGAGGGTTTGCTGAAGGTTGTACTCGTTATACTTCTGAAATATCAATGTGCATAATAGCCTTTTCGAAGAATTGCTCTTATGTTACAAAGTTTTGAGGACATTACTCTTTGGTTGCCGTCTTTCTTGTTACAACATTATTGTATTTTCCTGGTAATTCACGGTGAAGACTCTAGAGATTAAAGTCGTGTTGCAGCAATAGTTCCTTAGAGGCAGACCTTTTAATTATTTGCCTCACAAGTCGGAACTAAATACACCAAAACATAGTCGGAGTCATCTCACAGCTGATGATCTCCTGTTTGTTTGTGTGTTTGCATTTTAGATAGTTCATACATTACAATTATAGATTCATTTCGAGTAGGCAGCATTTTCGACGCCAGAAGAGAGAAGGACCTCGTATGCCATTTGTATTAAACCATGAAAAATGTTTAAGAATCCTAAAGAACTCTTAATTTCGTTATCTTCTCATTTTTCAATATAAAATTCATGCCAAGACACTCCATAGGTGGAAGTTTATTTTATTTCAGCCTTTTATAGCCGGTTTATATTCATATTGGCTGGTTCTATGTTGCAATTTTGTTAGGGCACCCTAAAAAATGGAGTACAAGTTGCTGTAAAGGCACTTTCTGCTGAATCAAAGCAGGGAGCACGCGAATTCTTGACAGAGATTAACACTATATCAAATGTGAAGCACCCAAACCTTGTTGAGTTGATTGGTTGCTGTGCTGAAAGAAGTAACAGAATTTTGGTATATGAATATGCCGAGAATAACAGCCTTGATCTCACATTATTAGGTACGCTAGGTGAAGTTTCAGTTCAATACACGAACACAAGATTTTTTACATGAATACAATGAAAGATAAAATGGATTTTTTCTTTTTGTTTACAGGTAGAAATCATTCAAATTTCAGACTAGACTGGACAAAAAGAAAGACCATTTGTTTGGGTATTGCTAGGGGTCTTCGATATCTTCATGAAGAACTTGTGCCGCATATAGTGCATAGAGATATCAAAGCTAGTAATATACTTCTTGACAGAGACTTTAACCCAAAGATCGGTGATTTTGGGTTGGCTAAACTCTTCCCAGAGAACATCACCCACATTAGCACGAGAATTGCAGGAACAACGTATGTCATCTTTCATATTGCTAATCTGGCTATTTAGCTGATCAAAAAAATAATAATTTTGCTATTTCTTGTCTAAGACTGCCTCTGCTCAACTTTCTTCTGTTGGATTTTAAAATAATGAATTAGCTTTCAACCATCAGCTTGAACTCTTAGTGGAGTTTGTTCTCTTACCTGGTATAAGAATCAGGTTGAACAATTTGTAATAGATTCGAATCTTACTGACACCCTAATTAAAAATAAGTTGCTGTCTTGGCACAGAAATAAGAGGTTTGGACTGTGGATCCACGTACAAAGAGATAACGAGATTGAACATGAGGGGGCGTAGGCGTAGGTATTGGTGAATTAGAAGAGAATTGATATAATTTACTGACAGTGGCAGGTAAATTATGAAGTACAGTGAGAGATCCCTTTATATATAGAATTGAGCTACACTAAAGTAGGTATCGAACTGTAAATATAAAAAACAGAGACACCAAGCTCCTAAGTTTACTCGGAAAATAAGTCATAATTTAATGGTGGCTATTCTATATTCAGCACTGGTTTCATAGAAAATAGTGTTTCATTTCCTTTTCAGTCTTTCACGTTCTGCCACACACAAATTAATAGTGCTTCATTGTGTATTATTGTTGTATGAAATTTATCAAAGTGAGACAATACATCATCAGAGGATGAGCAACACATATTTTTTAACAATTTCCATATAGAAGGCTTTCTGCAGCCGAGATAAATATTTTCATAAATTTCTTGTTATCTGCAACTCACGCCTGTTTGGTTTTGCTCTTTTCAGTGGTTATTTGGCGCCGGAGTACGCATTGGGGGGTCAGTTAACCATGAAGGCTGATGTGTACAGTTTTGGGGTTCTTGTACTGGAAATAATAAGTGGCAAAAGCAGTGCAAAGACATATTGGGGAGATATGCAAAAGTTTCTACTGGAATGGGTACGTCAATGTATATGTTTGCAATCTTTTACTTTGACTATTTGTTATAAATTTATAGCTAGTTGTTCATCACTTCAACTAGTAGTCACAACTTAAGAGTAGGTAAAAGTTAACCAATTAGTGACAAAAGCATTTTGAATTCTTGCAAATAGTCAAAGGAGACAGTATACCGTGGAACAGGTGTAACATCTTTCTGGTGACATTCAAGTAAAGAATTGATGTATATTTTATTTTATTTTTTATCGGCAAAACTCGGATTTATGAATGAGGGAGATGCTTCCCAAGACAAGAAACAATCTTAAGTCTCAGGGACTTGCTAATAAAACACGAGTATGAACAATATGAAAATGAGAACGACTCCACAGCAGGAGTAAAACCTAATGTCACTGTCTTGCTCAGTGTCGTAGTCTGCTTGAAAGAATTGATGTGCTCATGCTCATTTAAACCAGCATAACAGATTTCCCTTTTTTATATAGGTTTATTTATAGGCTTATGTATTCTTTGTTTTAGGGAACACATTAATGGCTCTTTTGTAAACTCCAATTTTATTTGAAATTTCAGATTTTAGTCAAATTTAGTGTTTGGATGAAAGAAAGAATTTGGATTTTTGTTTGACTGAAATCATACTCAATCAAAAAAATATGACAAAAATATGGCATTTCAAATGTTTAAATGTTAGATTTAAATCGTGAATTTGAAATCAAATGCAAGTATCTGAAGGATGCAACCTTAGCTTTTGACGCTAGCATTTAGTTTGTGTTTACTTGAGTCATTTGTTAATCTATTGCAGTGTTCCTTATGATAATTGTTCTCTTTCTTCAATAGGCATGGCAGCAACATGAAGAAGGGAGGCTCTTGGATCTAGTGGATCCCGAGCTGCATGAATTTCCAGAGGAAGTAGTCCTCAGGTATATAAAAGTAGCATTTTTCTGCACCCAAGCCTCAGCAAATCGGCGGCCATTGATGAGCCAGGTCTACGAAATGCTCTCCAGGAACATCCGACTCAACGAGAAGGAACTCACACCTCCAGGTTACTTCCAAGATAGCAGCATGCCTTCTTCAAGCAAAAAGTCAACCTCCGACTCAGTCAGCGATCAAATGAGCTCTGTACCCGTGACTATTACCGAGGTCACCCCGCGATGAGGATGATTCATAGTCAAAAAGTCAACCCTCGCCTCGAGAGTTCTGTACAATTTCCCCCAAATTTTCTCGGAGTACATGTATTTTAGCGATTTGACGACAATTGTGGTATTTTTTTTCCATTGTTACTGAATGAATATGATACAATTTAAAAATACAAGAAAGCTCTTGTAGATCTAAATAATTAGAAGGGAAAATTGCAAAAACTCTCTTCATCATATTGTTATGGTTTTGAAGATAATCTCCTCACGCCAATTTTATTCTCTATGTTAATTTGTAACTTTTTATATTGTTTATTATAAATATGTTAAAAGAGACACAAAAAATTCAAAATATATTTAAATTTTCAAAACTACCCCTCAGCACTTAGTGTACACGGTTGCAAAAACTCTCTTTATTCTTTAGCGCAATATAAAGAGATTTTGCAAAAGCAACGAAGGTTAGTTTCAAAATTTCCGTCTCTTTTAACGGGTTTATATTAACGGCGAAAAAATATAAGTTAAAAGAGAGTTTGTAATAAAAATAGCGTATAAAGACTATTTGCAAAACTGTAACAATATAAGGTAAGTTTTTGCAATTTTCCTTGATTGCAAAAATAGCATATAGAGACTATTTGCAAAACTATAACAATTTAAGGAAAGTTTTTGCAATTTTCCTTTGCTAGAATGTGGTTTGTTTCGGACGTGAGCTGTGATACACTTCAAAATTTAGGCTAATTTTAACCACAATTAGTTGACCCAAACAAAATGCATTATAATGAAAATGTTTCAAAAATAACGTCAATGCCAAGAGAAGGATCATCTAAAGGTGCTATAATAATTGGGACACTATCGTGTTCTACCAGGACAAATAGACAAAATAATATTTGGGAACCATACCAGGTTCTTGCACCGATTTCTAAGAATGTAATTAACATGATAAATGAAGCTAGGAAGGTGAAGATTAAGGTTTTAAAGCTAGCTTAATAACTGTATGTGATAAGTTAATCCTGAGCAATAGGCACCTCTTGCTCGGGTGGTGGATGCTGCGGAGCATCTTCAGAGGCGACGACATCTCCAGTAGCTACTGCCTCAGTTGTTGTATCTGATGTTGCATCTTTCCCGGCCTTTCCATTTCTGGCATCTTTCCCGCCCTTGCCACCTTTTCCGCCCTTCCCCTTCTTGGCGGCATCTTTCCCGTTCTGGCCAATCTTGGCAGCATCTTTCCCGTCCTTCCCATTTTTGGCGTCCTTGGTAGGGGCGGGTGGGGGCGGTACCATGTGAGGTGGAGGTGTTTGCTTGAGCTTGAGCAATATTTGGCGCATTCTCGAGAGATCGGTGGGTTTGCCTGGTTTTGGGCCTTGTACAACCGTGACAGATGGCTTCTTGTCCTTGTCCTTCTTGCCTCTCTTCTCGATGTTGGGGACTTCACGGGGAATAAGCTCTGCTATTGCTTTCCAGTACTCTTTATCGGCGTTCTTGTGGAACTTCTCTTGGTTCTCCAAGTACAACTGCTCCGCGGTCACTTTCGAGCATTAGAAAAACTAAACAGACAATCTAGAAAGTGGTAATGGATAGGAGCATTTTCAGATACTACCTTTTCCCTCTCTCTGTTGGTAACCTTGTTACTCTCTGCAGTGACTTTCCTTTTCTCCTCGAAAGCTCGCTTGTACTCCTCAGCCTCCTCGATGATCTGATTCCTCAATTCCTTCTCTCTTTTTTCCTTCTCTTCAAGCTGAATAGCATTTTGACTGTATCAGCAGCAAACGCAAGTTTTAGCTTATGGAAGTTCAATTGCAGGTTCTTTTTCTGCACTATAAACATTAGAGAGTGGCAAAGCTTCACACCTAAACGAAACGAAAATACACATACAGCAAACCTTAACTAGTCTCAACTCTCCAGTATGCAATACTCACTAGGGATAGCAGCTCAAAATCTTCAAAACTTACCAGAAATAGAATATGACTAATCTGCTCTTGTGTTCCTGTCCCCTATATGATTATAAATTTGTTCCAATACGAGCAATAAACTACTTGGGCTTCATTAAAAAAATTTGTTTGAGACGAAGGAAACTCATTTAATAAAAGCTAAAATCGTGATTTCAAATAACACCATTGCAGAATTGGTAAAACCCCTAAATGCATAGTTATAGGAATCTAAACCGGAACTAAATTAAAGACCTTCATTTATCTAATATTGGGCATGAAGATTGGACAAGCTAAAATCTGTTTCTGTTTCTGAAAAAAATAAAGATAAAAAGTAATCTGCTCTAGCACTATGTCACTGTGAGGCCTAAAGACACTATGAGAAAGCGTAAAGCTCAAAGAGAAGCATGTGATTCAATAAAATGAATTAAACATTCTAACAACAAGAAAATGGTGAACATTGACATGGTAAGATCATCAGCAGATACTAACATAAAATGGAAAAACAAACTACAATACTGATCCTTTGAGCCTATTAACACAAACTTAGCTTATCTTGCACCTCCGTGTAGAAGGGAAAAGTACAAAGTTAACCTAGCACAGACACTCTTCAGGCTAAGAGTGGACTCGAATAAATTGTGTTAGTTAGCAACGGGACTTTTCCTAAATGGTAAATAACTTTTCGTATAGAGATATGGGGATATCCAGCTGGATGATCATCCAACAATTGTCATTTTCATCGAACACCAAAACTGAGACACCTTATTAAATGGTTGGTGTGAGTAAACAGTCACTTAGAACCAAGGTATTTCAGACAGCGAGTGGACCCATGGAATACTCTAAATGTTCATTCCACAATAAGTCTCTTCTTTCGCATCATGCCCCTATGTAACTCACTTGCTAAGATTAATAACTAACTCATTTAAGGATATAAGATATTGTTGGCAATCCATATATTTTGAAACACCATGACATTTATTTTGGAACAAAAGGAGTATCATATGAAACCTATTAATATGAATCACCCACCTCATACATGTCTGTCCCAGGCCTAAGTTGTCCCAAAGGAATAAACAGATTTATTCAGTTTAATAAACTTTCCAATCAAATTGAAGTAGAAGTTTTCATATTCTAGCAGATACAGCGGCTAGAGGTTGAGGGTACTGGAAAGGCAGAATCATCCGAGTGGCTTAAAAGATAGATGATACCTACTGACCCGCTATATCTAAAGCTCGCGGCTTCAACCAGACATGAGCTTGGTCATTGGTATAAGCAATACTCATTTACATAGGTTAACTTGCCCCCTAAACCTGCTTTACCACATTTTTATTCCAATGACATACCATGTGACATACAACTATAAATACTTCGATAATTAATGGTTAGGGTAACTTAGTTTGATCCATGAATTTTTAATTTTATTGGCATACAAATATGAAATTACCTATAGACCTGGTTACTTATAAGTTGATTCATCATAGGGACAACCCAAAGTGCCTGTTCTGTTAAATCAGAATCCCAAACTATTCGGGATCGATTCCGGCTGAGGTACTTGTTTCAAATAATAAAGTTATGTACTTTTTTTCCTATACAACTGTTTATAGTGCAAGGTTGAAAATAATTAGAATTTCAAGCAATATTATCTACAAAAACAATTAAAGAACATATCTGGATTTTTATAAATAAAATATAAATTATACATGCTGATAAGTCCAACTCCAATGTCGTACCGGCTCTGGTTGCTAAATTTGCCCCAAACTCCCATTTTCATATCCAATCTACATGATACTAAATTGAACCGCTAAATTAATACAACCCCAACACTGATTAAAGATGAGTTGCAAAGTGTAACAATCCATTTCAATACTAATCTAGGTAAAGCATTAAAGAGATCAACTAATCTATGCACCAAAACCCGAAGATCTAAACTATCAGCAAAAAAAAGCAATAGATCTAAGCATCTCGAAACAAACTAATCAGTAGATCTAACCGAGATTCAACCAAATAAATCCTCAAAACCAGGCAACAACACTCACCGTCGCCACTCGCGGAGCGCGAACCCTAGCTCGGGCTCCAGCTCGCCCGGCGGCGGAAGCACAGGGCCGTCGGAGGCGAAAACGCCGCCGCCGTCGGCGTAGGCGAGGGGAGAGTCGGTTCCGTTGCCGTTCTCGACGTGGACGGAACCGAAAGGGGACTCTGAGTAGCTTGCAGGGTTGGGGTCGTCGTCGAAGCCGTACATCTCCGGCGAGGCCGAGACCTGGTGGACGTCGGCGTCGGCGTAGGAGGCGTAGCCGGAGAAGGAATCGTCGTCGGCGGCGTGAATGTCTTGGGCGTCGACGCTGTAGGTATCGAAAGAAGACATTTTGGGGATGGATTGGTGAAGAAGGAGCTTGGAAGAGAAGTGGTGACAGTCACAGAAGCTTTGGCTTTTGACTCTGGTAGAAGATGGAGTGGACGGTGGATCTATGTCTGAAATTATTTTATTTTATATTTTGTCTTTTGCTTCTAAAGAAAAAAAAGAGGATAAATTCAAAGTCATGTACCAAACATGTTATATATTTTGCAATAATACATGTGTCGACATTGATATTAATGGATATATTATATGTTTTTTTACATTTGTTTAAAAAAATACACCAAATCTTACCTACCTATAAAATATTATCTGCCTTTTCAGTGGGATCAGATTATTGATTTCGTCACAAATCGTCTGATACTCAACTGTTAAAGTGTCTCATTTACATAATCTATACACGTTATTTTCATATAAAATATATACAATTTACATATTAAAATAATAATTTGAGAAATAGTTATATTACAGTTTTGATGAATATTATTATAAAGTTCTAGTGAAATGAGTATGTAAAATAACAATTTGAGAAATAATTTTATCACAATTTTGATGAATATTATTATAAAGTTTGAGTGAAACCGGTGAGGTTGAATTTGAGCTTCAGTTTTATGAATTTGTTTAAATAATTTAAACTTCGAACCGTTTTTAACCGATTTAAAATAAATGATTTTGTTCACAAAATGATGAATTATGAATAGAATCAATAATAATCACTTTAATATTTTGTTAAATTATCATTAACATCACTGTATTTGAGGTTAAATGCTAAAATTACTGTGTAAAATAGAAGAATTCCCCCAATTGCTCAATGCTTTACATCCACATTCATTTTTTTTATTGAGAAAGAAGGGCACATGTTGTAGCCCAATAGCACTGTCTTTGGTTGCGTGTCCGACTGCCTTGAAAAAAAAGAATAAGTCTTTCGAAATTACATATTTTTCTTAATTTCGTGAGTTTGAATGACTTACTCCTACTTAATCTCAATCAAAATGCAGTCGTTCAAATGAATATAACTCTTTCTCCATTCTTTTGGGGGAGCATAGCAATAAAAAAATCAAGGCTCGTGTCTGAATTTTAAATTTTTGTTGTTATGGTGGTACAAGTTCAAGAGAGTCATTCGTCACAATCATTTTTGTTTCTCCGTATAGTCAAATTGAATTAACGAAGTAAAGTGATAAATAAGTAAAGAAATGATTTAAGATTATCATAATGTCAACATTTATTTTATTATTTTTTTCACTTAGTTGAACTATGTCGAGTTTTTAATTTATTGTTGAGCTCAAATCTAATGAAATAGGTCATCGCCGTCCTTTACCAGACTATTAGGGGCAACTCCCTCCTATGTGAGTATCCTAACATTGCATCATCAACGACACTGAATAAATTCTCCAAGGACCCTTCTCGCCCACCATCAAGCTATACGTTAGCGATACTGTTAAACATGTATTTACCATTCATTTCGCCACCTTCCACGAAATAAATAAGTTGAATGAAGATGGATTTGAGCTTCAACTTCACTATTTTTTTGTTGAGTCCATTTGAAGCTTATATTCATAAACTTTTTTAATTACAGGTGAATGCCCATTAGAGAGGGAGTGAGAGCAGAAAGAGAGATGGAGGAGAGGAAAATGTGTTTGAAAATTAGATTAACATGTAAAACATTTCCGTCATTCAATTTAATTTTTTTTAAAATTAATTTATCTTTTTAAGAGTATTTTAGTCATTTTAAAAATTTAAACAATTAAAATATGACAGAAAAAGAAAATATAACGACGTAAAAAAAATTTAAATTTGAATATCCAACGTGCCAAAAAGAGATTTAAACCTATTTTAGTTGTAGATCAATGAAGTTTTCCCATTTTCCAATTTTATGTTAATACTCAAACATTTTAGGGATAATTGCAAAAAAGTGCAATGTTTTTTTTTGTTTGACATGTTGTTTACATATTTTTGCGAAATGCGTATATTTTTATGAAAATGACGAAATTGCCAATGAAATTAATAATTATTTTTTTATAAAAAATTACAAATTTGTTCTTTATGTTGATCTCCTAACTAAAATATAATTTTAATTCTTTTTATAAGTTAAAAATTATTATTTTTAAATTATGTTATAAGTCTTGATTTTTGGGACAATTTCATTATTTTTATACAAAATAATA
>JAYMTP010002770.1:0-18709 GCA_036897365.1 Geranium brycei
CGCCAAGGATTCATTGTGCATCCTCAGTTCTTGGTAAGCAGAGGCAAGAAAGTAGTCCTTCATCCAATGGTTATTGAGTCCGAGACTATTTAAGAGGTCAATTGTAGTACATAAGGACTGCAACTATGACCAGGCACTCCAGTTCCAAGGATAGCTATTTACTGATTCCACAAGCACAGTGCGGGCAAGATTCTCGCTACCTTTCTCTTTCAGCACAAGACCATACAAATATAGTCCAAAGGGGTCAATTGTGCCGTTTTTGTGAAGAATCGATAGCTCCCTCTCCAGAGCGACCAGTTCGCGATTCACTGCATCACTCTTGCCCAAGGATCCCTCAAGTTCTATCATCTCTTCTTCTTTACGCTTTTCTCCAGCCTTCACAAATTAAAAGGAAGGAGAAAACATGTATATAAGTAATGAATATAAAGCTGTATCAAATCATATAAACTTGAAGTTGCATTTACATATTGTAAATAATTTGTACAAAATGCAGTAATAAATATACTTCTAAGGAATATCTCACACTATCAACTTGACACACCAATAAACTAATCCAAAAGATTTTACAAAAAGCTGCAACCTCTGCACTTGTTTTCACTAATTAACTAAATGTCAAATCCTGGCAAAGTTAGCAAGGGATAGCTAATTCATTATAACTTGAGAAATCTAGAACTTCGTCCACTGTACAATAGATAAAAAATTATATTGATTCCAAAAAGAAAAATTGGGGGCAAGATCTAAACCTGACAAGGAAGAGAAGAAAAGCGGAAAAGGCAAAGCTTTGCTACAAAAAAACCATCCTTGGGTGGGAGATCAAATCATGATTCCGTAAGAGTAGAAACAAACCGGACACTGGAAGATGAGATTTTAAAGTATGTCTCCAGGCAAGCATGAAAAATTCCATGCAGGGACCACTTATCTAGAGTAGAAACTACAATTCTCAAACTAAAGATAAATCTAGGCAGCTCCATGTTTTCTTCTTCAGTACTTTAACCTTGGCCGTGTCATTTCTTCAAAGTGGATGCTCGAATAGAACATGAGATTAATTCGCTTAGATATCACCTTTAGCAATGTAGCTTTTGGTTGCAAGAAAAGAAAACTTCATTTAAATGCTGAACATGAAAGCTGGAAATTTTGTAATCAAAACTTGAGAAACGGTTTAATACTGAGAAAAAGCATCTAATTTTGACATTTCATATGAGATACAGTCTAATGCTGACACAATGCATATAAATTTAACATGGTGAATGTTAAGTAGGGGCAATTGCAAATTCACATTGTTCACCTAGTGACAAGATTGTTGTATAAATGACCTTGAGAAACAAGATCACCCAATGCGTCTCGAAAAGGGTTTCAATTTGCATTACATCAATACATACATGGCATGACATAAATACTAGTAAGCTTATAAGAAGACTACAAGGGGATTCCACAAACCAGGTAAAGAGCATAGCAGCGCAGGAAGACGGATTTGTTTCCAGTAAGGTTGCGAAGCACATGAGCAGCTTTCCTGTACTCTCGGCAATCAAAGTATGACTTTGCTAGAAGATAGGAATCCCCATCCACCAAGTTCTTCCTCCATTACAGGAGTTGAGATATAAGACACCCCAGCGGCTGGTGTCGAAGTGATCTCATTCGTGCGGAATCTGCGGCGAATGCTTGAGCTTCCAAGCTGGAATCTGGTGTTGGAAGGAGTGAACTTTGCCGGGTCATGCTCTATTCCCACTAGCTGCTCCGCTGCCCCGCAGCGTCCATCAAACCACACCCAAACAATTCAAAATGCTAACGCTAACAATATCAAAAGGAAATGGAAAAAAGGGGTCCAACTCCAATTGGAGTTTCAGAATCTGCTTGTTTGTTTATTAAGAAAATGTGTACTATTTAATTGTCATAATCTGTAGTTGTAGAGTGACAGGGTCAATTTTTACAATCAGGTTTTCACTAAAAGAGAGAAAGCAGCGAGGTTTAGGGTACCATTTGGATGCAGAGTAAAGGCAACGATCAGTGAGTTGACGAGTTGCAGTTCTGAGTTCGGTCCTGCAACTCTCTTTCGAATTCATCGATCCCTCCCTCATGCCTCAATCGAACCAGAGGCTCTGACGGCGGTATCGACCTCGTGACCGGTGGCTAGCGAAGAAGACGACTTCGACTTCCTCGTTTTGGCGTTCACCGGCTCAGAATTACTTCTCCGACGAGCCCAAGCTCACCGTCTCCGGTGATTTCGACATCTGATGTTTTACAAATCTGTTCGAACCCTAAAAGCAATCTAGGCTTAAATCAGAAAATAGATATAGATATTGAACCCCAATGAATTTATCCATTTAATTTCACTTTCAATTAGAAAACATATTTGTACTGGATTTGATCATTTAATTTTTTTTTTTGAATCATGATCATTTAATTTTTAGTACGAATATTCACTAAAATTATATTTTGATTGTTTTAGTATAATATTATTAATCATAATTAAATACAAAATAAGTCAGTTTACAAGTTTATTGAACATTGACATTTTGTGCTTGAATTTGAGTAAAATGAGATTGAGCCTAATATTTACCCAACATAATTTAAAGTCTGAGATTGCTCTAACCCAATTGACAATTTGAATGTCCATTTTTTTGGCTTTGCCCATTCTCCACAATGCAGTAATGTTTCCAGTAATGATCTTTTACATTCCCTTCTAGTGCCAAAAAAACAACTTGTGATCTATCATCGCATTCCCACAAATCTGTCTTCATATAATATCCATGAACTCATCATACCCACATATTATATGTATTTCTTGTTAAATTTCACATATAACATATCCCACATCCCCTATTATTTTCATTCTTCTTCCATAAGAATTCCATACGTAATTGCAAGATAATATTCATTGACAACATGAGTACCATCGCTTAATGAGTAGTATGCAAGGATTTAAAAACAGTTTTTATCACTTGACTCTTCCAATTTTTCAGTCAAACATCTTATTCTTGCAGTGACTTTATCAACAGTAAACTGATAGACCAACTTACTCAATTTTGAAGGTGAAATCGGGATTCCCAAGTCCCGCCTAGAACAACCCACTTCCAATAGCTCGCTGCTCTTCAGGAACATTCTCCTTTCTAATTCAGAAATCACTCCAAAATGTATTTGAGATTTCTAAAACTCACCTCTAGCCTCGTCACCTTAGAGAAATGTTTCAACCTTCTGAACATCATACATGTTGAGCATTTGCCTCGTAGAAGACCATAAGATCATCTATGAAGCACACATTGACAATGTTATCTCTCATAATATACATATGAGGTGATACTACCATAACTAGAACAAATAGCTTACACATTATCCAACTGCAATTAGTTATGTCTACACAAAAATAATGTAGACAGACAGCAAACTATGTTAGCAACATCCTGTAGAGTTCAGATATGTCACTCCAACCAATCTTAATTGTAAGTTTTACAAGATACTTAATTTATTCATTAAGTTTGGCCCAAAACAAGTATATACAACTTGTAAGTTCCAGGGAATGGCAAGCTCAATAACTAGCACGAAACAGAAAGTGCCGTCCAGCTGAGCACCCAATATCTCAGAAATTATACACATGATCAACTTTCCAAAGCTCTGCAAGTAATATTCATCCTTTGCTTACTCAAACTTGCAATGCACAGACAATTCCTGATTCCCGACTTTATTCTTAAGAATATATAAACTAAGACTTACAGAACTGGACAGGCTTGAACACAATATAGTTTCATGGCCACGCGCAAGAATATCAAGCAATAAACCAAGATATTACTTGAACCAAAAGAAAGTCAACAAATTTAAACATGATTATTTCCACACAAAAAATACACACTATGCAATTGTCTAATGCTAGTAGTTCTCTATAAGCCTACAATTGCTCCATACTACTTTCATGTATTTGAAAAGCTCATGAATTTCAGATATAAATTACCACTAGGTTCTGTCAACTTCCTCTACCAAACAATTGCAATTATATATAGATTAGTGATCCTCAAAAAAAGATTATAAATATTACTTGTTAGCATTTTATACCATAACCAAAAATTCTAGTAGTCAATTCATTACAATGGAAAATTAGAGAAGTTGGTTCAAGATCCAATTCTGGCTAGGCAAAGATTCAGTCGACCACAGTTAACAATGATTGATTTAGGATCCTAGAAGATCCATGAGGTGATTTCATCCAACACTTATAGCTAGTAGAACACATATTTACTAGTACTTAAGTGCATAACTCAGACAAATTTAAGCTTTTGCTGCAATAACATGGGCAATCCTGTAGAGTACTCATGCAAAGATTTCTATAATAAAAATAACATAAAAGTACTTATTGAGGTCCACGCTTAGCTTCTACAGCATTCTTTTTCCATGTCACAGAATCACACAAAGCTTCCATATTCTAGTTCCTCTCAAGGTCTGTGAACTTCCATTTATGTATATAATTATGCATACAGAATAAGAGTATAACAGTAACTTCATTAAGTTCATAATGCACTCGTAAGCAAGCACTAAACAGGCTAAACAATTCATTAAGAGCGTAATTACTAACGAGTTTTGACCAATTAAGGGAACCCAAACAAGTACCTACAGAGACCTATATAGGATGGAAAATGTAAAAAGAGTAAATATAGCTTGAAGTTTACAAATATAAATTCATAAAACATGCATAAGAAGTGCTTGCCAGGCTCACTTATTCCATTACTGGAGTATTTGCTGGTAATAAATTAAGAAACTAAATAAACTACAGGTAGAGAATTAGTGTGAGTCATATTTACCTATGTCACAAGGCTAGAAATATCCACTCAGGATAGCTTCAAGTTTACTTCTGGATAAGGTTAGCAAAAGAAGAAGCTACCATGATTTCCAGCCCCTCAAACATTGCCCATCATCATCCTGTCTTGTCCTGCAATTTCTTCCCAGAACTACATTTCACACCCACAAGAACACCATCTGAATAGAATTACGAACATAGATACCACACGTGAAGTTGCATCACAAAATATCATAACATGGAGGCACTGGCAATGCATATTCTAATCACAATTCGGTAACAAGGCATTCGAAAGAAGAACAAAAATCAGAAATTGATACCAACAATAAGCAAATCAGTGACGAAAGAGGCGAAATCATCATCAGCCACCAGAAAACTACAATTCATCAATTACAATGCTAATAATATCCATAATAATATATAAACCATCCAATAACCATAGTAGCCACAAGCAGACCTCAAGAGAGAAGCCCCCAAGCTGATACTGTTAACATGAAAAAAAAACCCCAACTTTGATCATACCAATCCAAACCCTAAGTTTGAGATTGAGCATCCTCATTGGAAACAGTGGGCTCCGGACCCGAAGCCACCGGCGGCGCAGCGGCGGTCCTGGCCTTGACGGCCTCGAGCATGCGCTTGCTGATCTCGCGGGAGTACACCTGGAGGACGGCGATGCCGTCGTCCTCCGGCGAGGATCCGGCGTCGGCGGCGGAGTAGGCCTCCTCCTCGATCCGGCGCGCGAACGAATCAGCCTCCTCCTGAGGGACGGTTCCGTATCGCTTGGAGAGGACGGAGGGTGCGGTCAGGGTCTCGATCAGGCGACCTACAACGGCGTCGCGCGTGCGCTGCGTCGGTGGCCATATGCTGAAACTCACAACGTTTCTCGGCTTCTCAATCTCCTGGATCTGTGATTCCATAGGCGGCGCTGAGCCTTCGGTGGTGGCGGAAACTGACTCTTGCTCGGACATTGCGATGGATGGAGATGATTCAACGGAGAGGCTTTGCTTTTGGGGGATTTTATTTAATATTAATAGTAAAATGGAGTCATTGTGGACCACGTGTATTCATACTATTGCACGAGGCCCAATTTACCATTTTACTCTTGGCACACTAAATATAAAGAAAACTAGTTTTTTTGAAGAAACTCGATCCACCATGACTTTATTAACATAGATCATTATAAGGCACACGATTAAGGGAGGCAACTAGTTGAATTTACAGCCACATACATTTATTTAGTGATAAAATAAAAAGCATAACCCAATGTTTTTTTTGACAAGTATAACAATTTTATTAATTATTGTAAAAAGAAGGAAAAGTATGGAGCATAATTCATATCTACCTCCATGTCAGACTTAATTTGATGTTTGATTATGATAGGTTGCACAATGTGCACACGACCTCCAAAGGGTTGATTCTGGGCATGGTGAGGCCAAGACCTTCGCTCATGTCTATCTCATCTCCATCAATCCTTTTCCACTCAAACGACTGAATCAATGCCCCCAAAGCCAAGCCAACCACCTTTGTAGCCAGCAGAGCCCCGGGGCACCCTCGACGTCCCGCTCCAAACGGAACCAACTTGTTACCCTCACCACTCCACCCCTCCTCGTCAAATCGCTCCGGCCTAAAGCTCTCCGGCTCGTCCCAGAGTTGAGGGTCCCTGTGGATGGCCCAGGCATTGACCATCACCATTGTCCCGCGGGCCACTTCAAATTCCCCCACCGTGCAGTCCTCAGACGCTTGCCTAGGCACCAGAAGAGGAGCTGCCGGGTATAAACGAAGCGTCTCTTGGATCACATTGTGTAGGTATTTCAGATTTGGCAAGTCTTCCTCCTCCAACGATTTGCCATTCTCCACATTACCCTCTATTTCACTTCTTACCTTCTCCATCTTGTCCGGATGGTTAAGCAATAACGCCATTGCCCATTCCATTGTTGTCGACGAAGTGTCCGTCCCTGCAACTATCATTACCTGTATTTTCAATACCCACAATTAGTGTTAAAAAACACTAGACACTAATGAGGTGAAGAGTGCATCAGACCATTCAAATATTTTTAGAACATTATATGCAATTCATCTAAAAGATCAAGCTACGTGTCTTATTATAAAAATGGTATGATTTCACATAAACACTAAAAACTTACCATAATCATTCCTTTGATCATTTGATCTGTGTAGACCTCCGGCTCTGTTTGCTGCATAGCAACCAAACTGCCAATCATGGTCCTCTGGTTGGTTTCGGGCAATTTGGAAAGTAGGAGACGGTGCTCGTCCACATGTTTCTGCAAGAACTTGTCCATCCACGTCATCAATCTCACCATCTTCTTCCTCATGCCCTGAGGATCAATACGCTGCAAGAACGGAAAGAAGTCACCAACATATGAATTTCCCGAGACCTCGATCCCTTCCCGCATAACCTCCCTGAACATCCTCGCATCCTCCGCGTCTTCCACGTGCTCTCCGTGGTACCTCTTCCCCAGAACCATCATCGTCATGATGTTGAACGACAGGTCGATGAATTTGGACTTCAAATCGATCGTTCCCTTCCCCTGGTCGCAGCTCTGCTTAATCTGGTTCACCAAGATGTTGACCTCCTGGCCCCTGATGTTGGAAAATATAATTAAAAAATTATATCAAATCTTTGTAATTTTTCAAGTTCCGTTAATATTATTGTATAATATCTAACACCTGACGCTGGCGAACTGGGCGAGCCTGGAGGTGGAGAAGAGCTCGAGGGCCATGATGCGGCGCTGGTTGCGCCAGGTGTGGCCGTAGGGGAGGCTCCCGATGCTCGTGTAGTTGTAGTGGAAAATCTCGCCCGCCAGCATGAGGGGGCGGTCGGACAAGACGACGTCGTTTTTGGTGAAACAGTCTTGGACGGCCGAGGGGGAGGAGACGAGGAGGACTTTGCGGGAACCGAGGCGGAGGAGGAGGAGCTTTCCGTATTTGGCGGAGAGGGCTTGTAAGGTGCGGTGAGCTGGTTCTTTGAGGAGGTGGAGGTGGCCGATGATGGGCACAGAGGGTGGGCTTGGCGGGAGGTTCTTGTTTCCTGCCTGTTTCTTGGGGATCAAGAAAAGCTTCAAAATTAGGGGAATGAGAAATAGAGCTACGAGAGGCAGTGATTTGGTGTAGTAGGAGTTGTTTGGGACTGATTGGTTTTCCATTGTCAAGTGCTGTAAGTGAAATGATACAGATTGTGAATCAAATGTTTATAGTAGTGTTTGAGTATCAATTTTATCCGGCACGCAGACATTGTTTAAATGGAGTTATATGAAATGTCATTTGATTAGATTACAAAATGCTTACTAATTCAGCTGATTAATAGAGTTAATTATTCCTAGATTTAGTATGAGGTCTTAGTCATGCTATTCCTATCAATTTTTGCCGGCAGCAGGTCAACATCTAGTCATTATAATTATTCCATTAATTCTATAAGTTAGTTTAGTTGACATGAATTATTGATATTTGTAAGAACTGAGGGTGTAATATCATCTTTGAGCCAAAACTTTTGTGGATAAAAAGTACCCATTTTTTTTAGCATTCTCGCAGTTACTCCCAACGTACCTTTTCTGGAATCATACTGCATGTCTGTGAACTGTGATGATACTCTGGGCCTCTGGCATAAAATAAATAAGGCCTCTTTCCGAATTAAAATCCCCAAATAACCTGCAGTGAGGAAGTGCGTTTTTGCTTGTAATAATTCTTTAATAACAAAACATTTTCGTGAATTATACACAGTTTTGTACTCTTGGTCAAAATAGATTTAATTATTTTTATTTTATGAATTAAATTCTAATATAGGTATAGTTTAATTTCATTAATTTCAATTAAAGGGTATTTTTCTTATTTTGAATTCAATAAGTGAATCTTAATATTTTGTAGTTAACAAAATATATATAGGTATAACAAGTATTCCGAGATTCTTATCTTCTTCTTGAACCTTTCAGGGCGAGTCTACTTTTTTCTCTTGTGTGTTTCTTCTTTATTGTATTTGTTTTTTTTACTTTCTTCCTGTTTTGTCCATATCTCTCTAGCTATTTCTTTTCCTTCTCGGGAATTAAGTGCCCTCTATCAATAAAATTATTTCCATAAAAAAATACTGTTTATAAAGTGGGATAAGACATTGCCGAATCTTGATGTTGTCCCTGAAAAAATCTGAGTTAAATTTTACAAACTTGATGTTGACTTATATATTCATGATAAAATAATGTAATTTAGACAAGAGACAACAATTTCAAGGTGGGAAATGTTGATGTCACTCTTCTCTAGAGGTTTTTGTTTGGCCAAGTACTGGTAAGGGTTTTCTGATTCATCACAATCATAATAAAAACCTGAGGATATTTCATAAAATTTTGAAGTTCCAAGCATAATTCATAATCCCCCTAGTCCCTAACTCAACTGCTTCTTGTTCTATCCATTCAAGTTCAAAAAAACTCAATTAATTATAGAGTCCGATCCGATATATCCAACTCACTCAGCTCTAGAGAACCGATTTAGGGAACCACTGTTTGAAGATTTGTAGTGTACTTGTTGATACTTCAATTCAATGTTTAGCATGCGCAACAAAACAAACTTACAGCTCAAATCAGTTACCAAAAAGGTTCAGTCATAGATATTCATTTTAATTTTCTTTCAACACATGCAAGTTGGGCATTTTTTCTGATTTTGATGGTTGACAGGTGAGGATGATAGAATCATAATCATTAGGGCCATAGGAACCTCATGGATTTGGTCTGCTATTTACTTGGTTTGGCTTGGCTGTATAAGCATAATTAATCTCCTTTTTCTATGAATCATCCGTACACAATTCAACGGTCAAAAACTATCTATATTTGCTTCTCAATGCAGCAATGTTTCCTTTTAAATCCATCATGACCTGAAAAAGCACTCCCCCAAACCCAATACTGAAATTCACAGATTTAACTATAATAATGCAACCCCACACAAAAAGAATGATTTGCAAAACAATTGACTACCAGTGTAACGAGAATAGAAACAAATTGGACCACAGAGTTAAGACATAAGAGTTCACGTAATATATTTGAGATTTTGAGTTGGAAACTTTTTGCGACAATTATAATAGAATTTCCTGAGTTGTATGAACCAAAAGAAGGTCGTAAGAGTTAAAACACATTAAATCATGTTACGAAAATAGTACACTCAACACGGGTCAAAATATGCTACTGAGTACTGATAACGTACCGCCCCCTTGCCACTATTTTCACAAGCAAAACTTATTTGGTACCCACAATCATTTTCTTACCTGAATATATTAAATTTCTGTATATTACCATAGGAGATGTACAGGCATTGTGCACATTAGCATGTCAATGTGCCAAGCTTAAAGAATACCATGAAATGAAGGAGAAGCAAATATGAATAACCCATACCTCCAAATTTGTACGTAATGTGTGTTTTTTTATGTGCAAATCCAATAAATATTTTGGGGTCTTCAAGTAACAGCAACAAATCATAACAATGTCTTTGACTTACACGAGTCAAGCTATATAACAGAAGCAATGCATATAAAGGTAAATACAGTACCTGAGTTCAGTACAAGGAAAAGAAAGAAGAAAAAAAAGGACAATAGTGTGTTGAAAACGTACCACCAACGGTGGATTGGCCAAAAACCCAATTCAAATCTTCATCAAATTTCTTGTTCTACATTAAACCCATTTACAAGTATAGTACATAATTATGGAAAAGCCTAACCTACCCCTAACACACCCAACACAATCTTAAAACTAGCCAGAAACCAACATTAACCATTAAATTGGGAAAAAAAGAAGCATAAGTAACGTAGATGGTTCAACGATTGTGGAGAGGGTCGGAAGCATTTGGAACTCGTCTCTTGAGATCAAAAAAGTGTTGCTTCACCGAGGAGTGTCCGGTGGTCAAGCCAACAACCATGGCTTTTCCCTGATCAGTCTCTTCCTTCAAATTATCGGCAGAAGCTAGCAAGAACATGAATACAAGGATCACCAAGAGCTTCCAAGAGAAGCCCATTTGCAGAGACGCTTGAACATGCATAATGTACAGAGGTAGAGGAAGAGAAAGGAGCTCCAAAGCTATTTGGCTTTGAAGAGGAAGAAGAAAGGTGGAGTTATTGAGTAGGACACAGACAGACCCTTTTAGCTTTCTTTACTTTTATGACTGATAATAATATTTTGGGATACCTTTTATTGCTTTCAGTCCCTAAATTAAGGGTCACTCCCAATTCTTGCAGTTGCAGCTTATAGTATACAGATTTTGGCTTTTCTTCTTTCTTTTTCCTTTGTACGAGCAGTGCTTGTCGGTTCTGGAAAAGCATTCTCTCTTTGTATTTGTAACGAAAAGAAATTAAGGAGAAGAGATGGGTCATTGGGAAATGCAAGTGTTGGTGTTCCCAGGACTTTTTGCTAAAGTAAAGCATGGCATTGTGTTGTGGGGCCTATTATAGCAAGCCTTGCTTCACAAAGACTATGCATTAGATTGCACTGTCTTGGTATTTTCCAAGTTAATCACAACACCAAGTACCAGATATTTTTTTTTGGTTAATTACATATTCTCCGTACTAAAGTGGCCTGATTTTACTTCAGTTTACTGCAGTTAAAAAATTTTTTTACTTTAAGGTCAGCTGAAATGATTTTTTTTAATTTTTTACATTTTGTTCATTTTCAACCAAATTTTAACATAATTTTCATTTTCTAATGTAAGAAGTCGAAAATACCCTTCATTGACTATCAAAATTTCAAAATAATGACTCCGGTTTGAGAAAGATTGGACCGGTCCATCTCCTCTCCTCCTCCGTTGCTCTTGAACTTCTCTGGCGACTAGACCCTGCCCGAACTCCGGCGCCGTGCTGAGCCCAAGGAGACTCGCCCAACCCAAGCTCCTCGAATTCTCGAGCACAGGAGACGATCTTCGTGTGAGAATCGGACCGCGAAGACCAGACCACCCACGTGAAGAGCTCGTCAGCCGTCTTCCTCCTTCCGACCATCGTTGCGTCTTCCTCCCCGTGTAAGAAAAACATAAATTGTCGGTCGTATCCCAAATCATCGCTGCCAGAGACCCAATACCCCCATCGACCTCTTCAATACCCAAATTTGGATTTGGATTCATGTTTTTTGTGATTTCATTGACTGATTTGAACAAATTGGGGATTTGGACTATTTCGCAAATTAGGGATTTTGTCTAAATTAGGGCTCTGACAACGAATTCGACAATGCATATCTAGGCGTTCGTTTATGATTTTGTGAGGTATTGTGTGTGTTCGAATTGTAGAGGAGATCGTTGTCGGTTCGTTTGGCGAGCAGAGGAGATCGTTGCTGGTTTTGTGTGCGTTGTCGGAGGAGGAAGGAGATGATGTCGGGGAGGCAGATGGAGCAGCAGCTCCCTAGCTCCACGAACCCGTCCCATAATTCGAGGTCGCCGTCTCGGCCCAGTTCATCGCCGTTGATCTCGTTACTCCGGCAGAGATAGACGAGGACAGCGAGGAAGGCCTTGATAAAGTCTATTCTTGTCTATTTTCAGACCAGAAATTAATTCTAATTTATTTTTGGTCTGATCTAAACCATGCTAAATTGATTTCTAATCAAGTCATAGGCAATTTTGTTTTTCGAAAAAAATAAGTTTTTTTGTACAAATTCTAATGGAGTAAGAGCAAAGTATAAAAAAATATAATTAATTGGCCTTAATATAAACTTTTCTTTTAACAATAGTAAAATATAAAATTGGCCACTTTAATATAAACAAGTGTAATTAATCCTATCTTTTTTCTCATTTGATTTGATTAGAGTGAAGTTGAAGATGTTGATGCATAATTTTCAAACAATACAGTAGAAGAGACTGAAATCTATCTTCTGTGATGCTCAAGGACATGAAAATATAGGTACTGAAATGAAACTGCTAGGAAAAGAAGAAGATTCACTGAGAGAATAAAAACAAGGCTATAAGTTGGTGGCTATGTATGTGATTGATGTGACTGCTTTCTCTTTTTCCATCCATATATAAGGCTCTATTCAGTTGTGATAGTTTCTCTTCAATAAATCTACATCTTTATTTAGATTATGATACACAATTCTACATGCTTGTTTCTTTTTGCCTTCTTACCAATGAACTCCTTGGAATAGTTGCCATGTAAGGCTAAAGTATAATACATGCTAATAACTTGCCAACATATATCAATGGGAAAGCGGCAAAAAATCTCTATAATATGATAATTTTGTGAGGACATTCTGTCCTTTATTAATTACAAAAAGGTTTTGAGATGTAAAATAAATTAACTAAAAATGAAATTACAAATTGTAATCATGTGAATTTCAATTAAAAGATAAAAACATAAAAACTTTTTAAACATTTATTTAAAAAAAAATCTTAATTTTAGGGATAATTTGAACATTTTAAAAAAAACACACATTTTGTACAAAAATGCTAATAACACAACACATTTTGTCATTAACAAATAATACAACACCCGCTTGCAAAAGTGTCATACTATATCACTTTCACAATTTTTCCTATATCAATTGCAGAAACTCATTTCTACAATGTTCAGTGTCACAACTCATTTAATGGCAGCTGGGTAATGAAAGCCTAATGTATATGAAAAACTTCAATCATTTGAGCTACAATTGATTTCTCAACATTGGAGTTTCACACCATTCTAGATGATACAAATGATGCTTCATGAGCTTAGCTATTACAAATTAACAACTACAGTGAGAGATACAATACTGCTAACATGGCCTACCAACTTACAGACTTAAGTGTTTGGTCATTGCTACTACTTTCTGTGTGCATGCTGAAATGACACACCTAAATAGTCATTATATGCAATTCAGAGCAAAAAAAATCATCTCAGCACTTACAATTACACATCAGCCTCTATGGCACAGTTAGTTCTGACTTCTAACTAATCCTATTCATTGCCTCCTACAATTTACTCCTTGACATCTTCAAAGTAATATGCAGGTATTTCAGGTGGAGAAGGGATGGCAGCCACACACTTGTACTGTTCACACAATTAATTTAAACTAAATCAGATCACCTTTCCAACTAGCATGACAAAATAGATAACAGGAAAACTGAAAATATAAATACCTTCTGCTGTTTGTATTTGTCTCTTATGGCTTGCAATCCCACTCCTTTTCTATTCAAATATAAGCTGTGTATAATTTGAACAGACTCCTTCAGTTCAGTTGCTTTATAACGAGAGTGGCGTTGTAGTACTGAATTCTGTAAATTGTATGTACATTAGAATCTGAATCCATTTTCTAGACTGTCATTATGAATAAGCAGTTTGACTGGATTATTACCCAAGGTGACAGTTTTGGCTGTATCATAAATCGAGCGAGAAATACTACAGACGCAGCCACCATGGAAGGCAAGAATTTCACACAGTTGTAATCCAACAAGCTCAGCTCGGCCAGGTAGTAACCCAAGAACTCTAACTGCAGATTGGGAGCCTGCAAAAGATACAAGACGGTCGAAGAATTAATAAACTGAAAGCTCCTCTCATGTTTTACGTTTCTCAGAAAAGAGATGTTTGCTTACTTTGTCACTTTCTTGAGCTAAGTTGGTGAGTTTTCTGCAAATCATAGATGAGAAAACAGCAAGTTGGCAACAGATCATAAATTACAATCGAATAGTATGTGTATATTTATTATTTACCTCAAAAAGGTTTTAATAGTAGGGTTGCCCACTTCAAACTTGAGAGCTTTTAATATGTCAGCCTCCATGTTAACCACCTATGCATATATATTCAGAAAGCATACTCGGTACAAAAGAAAACAAAGATTTAAGCAAGAAAAAAATGAAAAATGATTGAAAGAAACATACCTCGTCCTTGTTGTATGTGTTATCAGTTATGTAACAGAAGTCTTCCACGTGTGGAGGGCTAATCTCTTCATACTTTCTGCACTCCGCAGCAAAGTTCAAAAATGGAATGTAAGAATAAAACCCATGTAAACAAACAATTCACATTGCAAATGATTAACTACGTGAAAGAAGAGACACTTACGACGCAATGAGCATTGAAGAAACACCTAGTAATTGAAGTTTCTGTCTACCAAGTATGTTGGAAGACAAGAATTTGTCAATGTAGGAAATAGTGAGAAAAAGAGTGTCAGCAAGAAGCTTGTATTCCTCAGCAACCTCCACTAACCAATCTACTAGCATTCCTCTCATAGTTGCAGTAATATCATTCTGAACCTTGTCAAGGTAACTGGGTAATGGTCTTCTCTTTGGTTCAATCTGATTTGCAACACATAGGAAGTATCAGCCTCAATCGGTGAGAACTACACACCAATTACATTAGTACCCACCTAAATAATACTGTTACAAAGTTGAAACACATACCAATTGCATCTGTCAAGTAGCACTAAAACAAAAATGTTTGGGAAAATGATACATAACTACACCCAAGTATCACGGTTTGCCACGTACTTTCAGAGGTGCCTCAACTTTAATTTTGGGACAAATTTAGAGTCATTTTAGGGTACTTCACAAAATAAAAGTTGGGATAACTTAGAAGGCACACAATTACTTGAATGTCATTTTCTCAAAATGTTTCCTTCCTATGCCAATTTCTATTTTTGGAAAAATCCAGTCAACAAAAAATGAACTTTTAGCTGAGCAATTATCACAGTTTGATTTAGTCATGCATCACATTTTATTTTCAACATTTTGGTTCAAAAACAAAAATTAACACACAAACTGCACCATATTCTCCATTTTCAGTTATCATCCTAGGAGACAAACATGCCACTGAAAATAAATGAAATTGTGATTATGGCCAATTACACATCATCCCAACTGTCAATTATCCGAACCCAATCGCCCAAAAATCGAATCAAAGAGGAAACACAGAGATATAATCTACCTCCATATGGTGAAGGTACTCGTAGATGTCATTAGCATAAGCGCTGCAGATTTGTGGGTCGTCTTGTTTTGAGCCTCTCAGCGCCGTAGATTTCTTCGGCCTTGTCCTGCATTTGGGTTTCTGAAGAATTGGAGCAGCTGCAAGCATCACATTCGACAGATTTGGAAGCTCACCCAAAACCATTCTCTTCTTGGTCGCCGGAAACGGCTCCGGCGACGGAAAAGCTCCAGCAGCAGTCCTCTTCTTCGCTGCGCGAGTGACACGTACGCACAGCCCTGGCTCCGCCATGGTTCTCTTCATTCTCGTCACTCAGACCTGGGACTGTAGATTCAGAGAAACGGAAAAGGAAGATGGAGATGGGAGGAAATAGAGATTTGTAGAGAGAGTGAAAGAAGAAACAGAGAGAGCGGCATTGCTGTATTGTTCAAATTTTGTGGTTTTGGCGCTTCTTCTCAGATTCGCTATTTTTGGTTTTCAAATGTTTTGAGTTACGCTCAACGCTTTCTAAGTTGTAAAGAAGTGTCGTGTTTTTTTAATCTAATACTAAATTAGCAAATATTCACTATTCATATAACATTTCCGTTCTTTCTTTTAAGGCACTTTAGTTTTCATCTACACAACTTTGAGATTCAATTTCATTATAGTGGTAGGGAAATTTTCATTTTAGTATATACTTAAATAGAGATATATTCCGGTGCGAATTGAGTATAAACACGAATTATACAAATTGTATGAGAGTCGTTTATCTGGAAATAATTATACCAGTGCGTGACACGTGGCAGCGAATTTATATCACGGTCATTTTCGTGTTTCTACTTGGTATATCTGTTTCCACCGGTTCGCATTCACTTTCTACCACATGTGTTGTGTTTACACTAGTTTATACTCACTTTCTACCGGTTTGGACGGTTCGTACTTTCTACCCAGTTCACATTATGATTTCACCTCTATTTAAATATAATTATATTTCACATAACTATATTTAAATAATTATATTTTTTCATTTTAGTAAATGTATTAAAATCTATTACTATATTCATTTCGAAAAAAAGTCCACCCCTACTAATTAACATTAAACAACCAAAAATACAAATAATATATATAATAAACTTGACATTAGAACTCCTTAGATAATAACACGATTGATTGTTCCATCAAAAACTCTTAACATCACAATCAAATCAATCAAACATGATAAAAAAAACAAAAATAGAGGTTAATACTCATTCAAAATGTGTTGAATGTGTCATTTGATTCTCGAACATCAACTTCAAACAAGCAAACATATTCTGATTCTTTAACATTATTAATTGATTCTACACGTTTGAATGAGGATCGAATTGGGTTGGGTTATACATGTCCAACTCGCGCCAACACCCAATCCAAATATTAGTGGATTGTATTATTTCGGCCTGTTGCTCATTCCAATCTTACCAGATTGGGTTTCACAACGAGCAAGTTAGGGTGGGTTAATGAGTTGGGGCTGATAAATTTTCTTGCTCACCCTTATATTTTGTGTTCAATGGCAGATGATTTACAAATACTTACATATAAACGTAACGTACAACCTCTAAGTCTTAATTTCATCTATCGATTTGATTTTCTTTTAATAACTCATACTTTATCATAACCGACTACACAATAGCATATCCATAAAGAGAGATAGCCGCCCCTTGACCAATAAATATTAAAGATATTTTAATCGGGTCAGTGGTTGATCAAAGTCACATTCAAAATTGAATAGGAGACATCATATTCAAATGAATCTATCATCCCCGAATATTTTAGACCAATCCTAGCTCATCTGCATGAAAGATTATAATATAAAGAATAGAAAAGAACATGATTTTAATAAACCTATAATGTTTATGTGACCCCCGAATACTAAAATTTGTGTGAAAATTACTGTAATAGAATATAAAACTTGGCATGCGGGTACTAAAATATCAACTTACATAGATATACGCAAAATTAGCTAAGAACTAGCTAGTCCATTTGACTTAGCGAAAGACATGTTTATAAAATTATTAGATGTGAATAATCAGATCAAATGTACATCAATACAATATAAGGAAAAGTATACGTAGTCATCCCCGACTAATTGTCTCCATATATTGAGAGATTTGAAATTGACACATGTTAAATATTTAGATGGAAACTGTTAATTTTAAAATGAAAAGATGAAAATGTTCTTCGTCAACTTCAAATTTTTAAACCCATACCACTCATGTGTGTTTGGGTTTTGAAAATTTGAAATTTGATGAAGAACATTTTCGAATCTCGACACGAATAAAAGTTATTATTATATGCCAGTAAGTCAAGGCAAGAAGAAGACTCATAAAATGTGTGTATATATATGGCAAAACAAGAAATGGCAATTCACAAATAGAAGCATAACATTTAGAAATTCCCTCATGGAGTACCATTTCCCCATTTTGCCATCAGTTTTCAGTTTCATCCTCTTCATGTTGTTGGTTCTCAAGATCAGGAAGAGAACTAAAGTCGATGGGTCTCTAGACCTACCTCCATGGCCATTCAAGCTCCCTCTTATAGGAAACCTACACAACCTCATAGGATCCTTACCCCATCGCGTTCTATGTCAATTTGCCAACAAATATGGCCCCGTCATGCACTTACAACTCGGCCAGCTTTCCACGGTCGTCATTTCCTCACCACAAACTGCAGAGATCGTTATGAGAACCCACGACGTCACATTTGCTCGAAGACCTCATGTTCTGGCTATGCACATCATGACCTATGGCTACAAGGGCATCATTTTCAACCACAACACCTCCTGGCGACAACTACGCAAAATATACACAACCAAGCTGCTATCCCAAAAGAGTGTCAGCTCCTTCCGACCGATCATAGAAGAAGAGGTAGGGAAGCTCGTTGAATCTATTTCCACGAGCGCGGGGTCTCCCGTCAATCTCAGCAGGAAGATCTTCTCGTTAAGTTATGGCATCACTGATGGGCTGAGAAGCGCGCACGCACCGCGCACACCTCAAGGCTTCGCGCACCAGACGCGATCGTTATCAAGTAAATTTATATTCCGGCTGAAATCCGGG